>VWYH01004637.1:1857001-1947546 GCA_013399365.1 Pampusana beccarii
TGGACACCTTCCTGTGTAACCTCATCTAGGTGTTCCTGCTCCGGCAGGGGGATTGGACTAGATGATCTTTTGAGGTCCCTTCCAACCCCCAACATGCTGTGATTCTCTAGGGGGACACATCAGACTGGGTACCTGGTTTCTCTTCACACTGCTGCTTCTCTGTGAGATTTTCCTACAGAGTCCGCTGGCACTTTTCAGTTTTCCACGGCTGATTTATTTGAATTTGCCATGTTGGTTTTTACCATTTTTATTCAATTTGAAGTCAATAGCTCAGATTAATAAATCTCCTTTAGTTTCAGAAATTTCTTGAATGAATTTTCATGCTTAACGCCTAGCCACAAGTTTAATGTTCTGTTCATTCTTCCATAGTTTTTCAAAAAGCCCGCTGTATATTCTGTTGAGGTGGCGTAACTTCTGCTAGAGGAAACGAGATGTTATTTTTAAAATAACTCCGTAATAACTTTAAACATAAATGAAATATTTCATTTAAATTTAATACTTTTAGGAAGATCCGTTAACAACTCTCAAGTTTCTGTGCTGCAGTTAGCAAGCAGGACAGCAAGATTTAGTATCTCTTCAAGTAATATAAGACTAATTTGATTAGGAACATTGCAGACTCTATTGGCTAGTGTTAAAAGCCATTGCTGCCATAGTTGTTTCCCCTCAAGGAATACAGAATTTCAGCTGCAGCCTGTTAAATTAGCCAGTCTCTGCTTATTTTTTAGTCTACAATTATTGTGTTAGCAGATTCATCTAATACTTAAGTAATTTTTAGTTTCTGCATATGATTTGCTAATAATTATAGCTTTTACTTAATAACTTTTACAGTCTGTGTCAATTATATTTTTCCTCAGTCTTTTCACTGAACAAGTTGGGTATGAGTACTTAAAACTATGTTTCAAGTCTCATGATGCTAGAGAAGAGACAATAAAACCAAGAAAGCTCAAATGGTTAGCATTTAAATAATGTAGTGTATTTTGTACTCACTAAAGTCTTGTTTCTCATGTAGTAATATTGAAATATTGACCATGTAGCTTTTAGAAAAGCGCTCAAGAATGAAGTACCCAGAGATTTTTCTTTTTCTGTTGTTGTTGTTGTTGTTAACTCTTGGTACAGTTCACATTTTATGCTGTATGTCCAGCTCTCAAATTATGCCTACAATTTGCTCTTTGAATTCTACCAGCAGTTAGTAAAGGTAAAACCTTAGAAAAAATTAATTTCTTCCAAATTTAGATTTTTATTTCAAAATTTTATCCCTTTGTTATCTTCCAGTTTTGCTCTTCATTCGTTATACAGTTCCATCTCTCACTAGGTGAGGTGATTCTTAAGGTTAGAGGAAAAAAAGGAAGTGTTGCTGGATCAGCAATTTCATGTGTTAGTTCTTTATGTGAGTGGGACATTTTTCAGTCAAAAGGCATTTCATTAGTTTCTAAAAATATACTGCATTATTCCATACATCCACGTGGACATACTGAGTTAAGTAGAATGTGCTCTGTGAGATCACTGAATCAACTGAGGAGCAAAATAATGCTCTTCTGGTAGAAATTTCTGTTTTCCCATCAGTAGGGTAAGGTCTCAGAGGAAGAAAATAACTTATTCCAGCAACCCTACAAAAATCGGTTAAAAAAAAATAGAAGATGAGCGGGACATTTAAACTGTGCTTACTCACCAACTGCTACCGAAAGTCCAGTTTTTGTTAGTCATTGTTATAAATTAATTTTGATGGAAATAATTACGACTATTCATAGCAGGTATCACCTGTAAGTTAAGGTTTATACAGTCTGCTGTACTGAAGTTGACTAGTTGGGGTTACTAGTGTCTGTTTGGTGCAGTTATTTCAGAAGAAATCTTCTCTAAAGGCACTCAGTCATCAGTTCCATCCAGCGTTTTAGGCGTAACTCCAAATCCACTACTGTGGTGTGAGATCCTGGTCTGAGAGCCTTCCAACCAGGATGGGTGGCCTGTACAGTGCGGCGAGAAGTGTGTCTTGAGCATAGTTCCCTTTGCTGGTTTGATGGAGCATTTTGACTCAAACCTTAGTCTGTAAGACTCTTGTACAAGGTGATACAATAGAATGCACTTTAAGTACTTTGAGGCTCAATTTTTCTAGGGTCTGTAGCAAAGGAAAAGAAATAGATAACCCAACCCAGAACCTTTAATACCTTTTTCTTGCATTTAGTATCTCTTTGTTCCTCTCTTCTCCCACTCTTTCAGCAAGAGATTAAGATGATGCAGCAGGATAGTGAAATAGCAAGGTTGAGGAGTGTCATAAGAGATACTGAAGGCAAATACTTCTTCTGTTGTTAGCTGATAATCACTTACTGAATGAACTTTCTTTTTCTTGTATATTCAGTCTGGTTTAGATACGTGTGTGTCAGGCTACTCAACTGCTTTCATCAGGAATGATTCATGTTAAATATAGCGTTTTTTTAAAGTACAGAGTTAAATGTTCTTAGCTTCTGGAGGATATCAGATAAAATGCTTGGAAATACGAACAAATTTTGTCAAATCAGAATGCTGATTAAACATTTCACATGTTTTGATACCTTAACTAGAGAACTTTTCATATCAAATAACATTATATTTCTTTCAAAATGCTCTGAAGTAGGAAACTTAGAACGAGGCTTGTTACTTAGTGATTGGTAGCTGGAGCGATTGCGGCTGCTTCCTTAACAGCTGACATGTAAAATTCAGAAAACCCCATAATCAGTTGTGTTCTCTTACCCACTGTGAGAATCTCTGTGTGCTGGTTTGTGTTGGGTTTTCTGTTCTTAAATAGTACTAGAATACTGGCATGCTCACATCTTAAAAATAAATCTGAAATGAAAATATCCCAGACTTCAGTTAAAAATAACAAAGAGTTTTCTGGTGTTTAAAACAGCTATTTAGAGGTTCAAACTTCTATTACATTTAGAAAAGCAACTTTCCTAAAAGAATAACTCATTTTAAATAATGTTTGGAATAATTTCTCTTAAGCTGTAAAAATTTTAAGGAAATTAGACTTCACTTAGAATGAAACTATTTGCAAATGCAGCACATGTGCCAACATCTCATCATGGTATGCTGAAGCAAGAATCGTTCATTGCTCTTCACGTTCCTTCCACAGCTGAGGTCTACATAGGCATTGGGAAGCCTGCTGAGGCCACCGCCTGTACCCAGGAAGCAGCAAACCTCTTTCCCATGTCACACTATGTTCTCTACATGAGAGGGCAAGTGGCTGAACTCCGTGGAAATATTGATGAAGCCAAACGCTGGTATGAAGAGGCCTTATCTATTAGTCCTACTCATGTGAAAAGCATGCAGAGACTGGTAAGTCTTGAGTCCGTGTTCATGAGTACTTTTATCTCAACTTACGATATTGTATTGTGAAATCTGAACTTGATATGAGTAACTCATAGTGTATCGGTTTTGGATCTGGGTTCTTATTAGCAAAATAGCTTTGGAAACAGTCTTTTCCGGTTTTTTATTCTCTCGTCTGTGTGCGTTGGGACATAAAGGCTATCTGCAGGCAATAGGACTCTTTCAGTCCTAATAGAGCTTGCAGAAAAATAAGTCATTTGGATCTGCCTAATATTCAGTGCTTTTGGGAAAGAAAGGTGGCTCATGGTAAGAGAAAAGTTGGACCCTGTAGTCTAGAGGAAAGAGCAGTCGTTCTGCTATCTAATTCCAAACCAAAAGCTGAATTCTACACATTACCTTCATGCTGTGTGATTTTTTTGATTTTTGAAAGGTAGGGAATCAGTCTTGCCTTCAAAGAAATGCATAGTTCTAAGTACAAAGGTTCCTTCCCCAGCTTAAATGCATAAATTTGTGTATATACTTCATATATACATGCATGTATATATTCTGTGCTTACTATGTTAGAAAAATTATTTTTAATGCAGTTTTCTTCCAGGTAGAGCAGAGTAGAACACCTGCAATCAGCTTCTTACCCAATCTTTTTGTTCAGAAGTAGAAGCTCGTTTCTGCTTAGGTGCTTATGAATTATTCAGGGAAATTTCTCGTGCATCCCTGAGGGGGACATATGAGACAAAAGATCAGATAGGCAGCACAGGGAAAGTTTTTTGTTTCACCTTTTCAGCATTTCAGGATATTTGAGCCTACTGACAAATGCCAAAAGGTTCCATTTTTTGAAGAAGCAGGCACTCGACCTAAAGCAGTGCAGCTCAGTGAAAATGAAAGCTCATGTTTTTCTGGGTATCTTTTTGCCCAGCCTCTGAATCCACCTTTGAATAAATAGTCTGTAAATACAGAATGCTCTTTAGAATGTCTGAGAAATTAGCTGCTTTAAGAGGCACGTGAGATGAAAAATACTGTGCTTCCAATCCGGATTCTCTTTTTATGAACTTTTCAGTTTGAGTGCAAGCTGCAGAAAAATATTCATTTCATAGGATTGGCCAGTCCTTTTTAAGCATTCTTATAATCTAAAATTTTGGTTTTAAAAACTTCCTCTGTTACTCTAGATCATTTCTCTACTAAGATGTTGTTTTGAATAGACGCTGAGAGATTTATGCTGTGTATATACAAAAATTAAAGGTGTATGCTATAAAAATACTTGTCTGTGTAATTCCATGTGGGGGAAAAGTACGGAATTGTGTCCTCCTTGATCTTTTGACTATTGCAAAAAGTATTTTGAGGAGGAAGTTTGCAGTGTTTACTCTTGCCCTTGTGGATAGATTAATATCTGTACATCTCAATGCTTTGTGTATATTTACCTAGTTATTATAAAGAGATATGATCTCAGTGGCAGGGGTGCTATAGCAACAGCACTGTGGAGGTACCAGCGTCTATAACAATAGCTGAAACAGTTACTTGTAGTATTTGTATTTACAATTCTAAACTAACAGTCAGTTTATGAACCAGAGTTCTGTGGAAAAGTACCTTATTTTCTGTGATTAATGTGATATTTAAAAATTATTTAATATGGCTTTCTAGTGATGCTTAGAAAGCAATATAAAATGCTGCTGTTACAACATAAGTTACCTTAGAGCTAGGATTTATTTAGTAAGCTTTGGTAAATTTCTTTTTTTGGTCAAATACCAAGTATAGATTTTAATAACTTTAGGTATAAAATGCAACAAAAAGGAAAAATGGTTTAAGGATGGCACAAATTCTAGCATGTAGCATATGTATCTGGAGTGCCAAAATCTGGATCTTTGATTTGAGATATTATGTGTAGTTGTCGAGAGAAGAACAAAAACTAAATAAAATATATGTTTATATTTGTATGAACAAGAAAAGCTTACGGAGAATAGACAAGATTTCTCCTTTTATAATCCATCCTTTTAATGGTAATACATCACTCTGGTAAGAAGGATGAAAAATGAAACTTTGAAGCTTTATTATTTTTCAGTACAACTTTTCAGCCGTAATTCTAAGTACTTATTCCTGAATATGATCTACTGTTTCTGCACAGAAACAACCTTATTAATCTACATTACTGAAGAAATGTGTGAAGAAAGACTAGAAAGTTTAGGCTTGTGCCTTGAGAGCTAATGTGCTTCCTCCCGTGAGCTGGGGCACGTCCTATGCTTTGGAGATTTCTGCCTAAAGACTCTTGCATTTGTCTCGAGTGCAGACTCCATATTCTGTTAATGTGACCATGAAGACATGCACTTTGCACAAGTCTAATGTATTCTCTGAATGCAGTTACTCTTTATTGGCTGGTATGAGCTGTTAAAAGACTATATTTGTCTAAAATTACAATTTTCTAAGGAAACAAGTTATTATTAATTACACTGCTATCTTTAAGGTCTTCATTGATTTACTCCTGTTTTGAAGATTTACTAAAATGAAAAACAGGAGGCCTTGGCAATGGTGTGAAAATTGGAGTGATAGATCTGTTCACCAACAAAATTATAATGCTAAATGGAAGGGTTCAGAAGGAGAGGTTAATTCTTGCTGTATTTGCCTTAGTGATGAAAAAAGATGACACCAGATGATGGGGGCTTGATCCACAAATAAATGACAATTTGTTTAGCTGTATTCTGCTTAATTAAACTTCTTGGGAAGTGGAACTGATCGGTTATACTGTTCCATTAAGCAAGAAGGAGATATTCTAACAGAGACCTGGCTGCAGAGGGCAGTGTGTTTGTGTCCATGCTCACTGCTGTCTCTGTCCCTTCTACAACATTGGGGTTTTTAGTCATTAAACCAGCTGAACAACAGAACTAGTTATTTCTAAAAGAAATGCTGTTAAAATTCTCCTTAGTTGCTTGTGCAGCTAAATTATTCCTCATATAGTTAATGTTTATATCCATACTTTCATTCACCGTATTCTGTTGAGCAATTCTCATTTTAAGATCTACCTGTTCTCAGGTGCTGTTTTTTACCGTTCGTCACTAACTGAAATGTTCTGGAGGCCAGGGTTAGGCCAGGTTGCTGTTTGGCTGGCTCTGGCTGTTTGCAAGGTGTCAAGAGGGAAGCTGTGACGTGCCGGTGTCAGTGCCGTGTACTTCGCAGAGGGCAGCAGCAATGGTTCCACGCGAATGCAGGGCCCTTTCTTTTTAAGGGTTCTGTGATGCGCTCGGGGAAAACTACACAAAGTTGCGCTCTAAAGGTTTGAAATACTTCAGTTTGTGTTCTGTATTTCAAATCACTTTTTATCAGACACAATGAAACAGAAAATTTTCCTTAATTACTAAATTGAAAAATGATGATTCGCAATTCAATTGAACGTCGTATATACGTAGTTGTCATCTGCCTGATTTTGGCCACAATGAATTTATTTGAACAGTTTTCTCCATTCTCCCTACCCTTTATCATCACCTCCAGGTTTCTGTGTTGCTGCTGCCTTCCGGCTTTTGTCATTGTTTTCCTCCTGTGTGAAAAAGGAATAAACTGTCTATTATCTCCTGCAGTCAGAGTGCTGTTGTGGAAAGTAGCCCCACTGCTGACGTCTGAAAAGTCCTGAAATGGGCCGTCATTCAGTAATGCCTGAAATGGCAATGAATATTTCAACCCATTATCCAGGAAACAAATCTAGGTATTCTCTCTCAGGCCAAAAATTTCTTAGCTAAATGTAGCTTTCACATGAAATTATTTTTCCAACATCTGTGTATGGTTATAATACTAGAAGACTAGTAGTTTTTGAATATTAAGTAATTCATCATAGCACTTGCCAATTAATCCTATTAGTAGCTTGGCTTCTAAGAGTAGAAAACTAAAACAGAAAGGGATAAATTACTTATCCAAAATTACTCAAGTAGAAATGAGTTTTCAAAAAGCATTATCTTAAAGAATTACATTCCACACTGTTAGGTATCTGTTAAAGTTTCCTAAAATTAGGCAGAACTAAGTCAGATCTCTTAAGGCTTAGATTAACTATGTGCGCTTTAACTTTCAGTTACATTGTTATTTATTTCTAACTGCTTTGACTTCTTACTTTTTTTTTTCAACCCAAAGACTACCAGAAAGAAGCCCGGCAGTACATATGGGTTGTGTATGCTTATGAGCCTGTCAAGGATATTGAGCTGACTGAAAGGAAAAGCAGAAAAGAGTTTAGAATCATGAGTTCAGACTCTGAAGGAGTCAGGGGAGTTAAAGAAGATGAAGACTAAGCACAGTCACCCAAACTAACTTTTTTCCTTCAGTGAGGCAGTATTATCTTGCATGTATTCTTCCTTTCATAACAAGGACTTCTTCTGCGGAACGTTCACTAACTTATTTGATTTTCATTGTCAGGCTGCTCTACTGTAAAAATTGTTTGTTTAGACCACATAGGCTTGTCCTAAGCATGTTATCACAGAATCACAGAATCGACTGGGTTGGAAAAGACCTCAGAGATCATAGAGTCCAACCCTTGGTCCAACTCTAGTCTGTTTACTAGATCATGGCACTAAGTGCCATGTCCAGCCTCAGTTTAAAAACCTCCAGGGATGGCGAGTCCACCACCTCTCTGGGCAGGCCATTCCAATGCCTGACTACTCTCTCTGTAAAGAATTTCTTCCTAATATCCAGCCTAAATTTCCCCTGGCAGAGTTTAAGCCCATGCCCCCTTGTCCTATTGCTAACTGCCTGGGAGAAGAGACCAATCCCCACTTGGCTATAACTTCCCTTCAGGTAGTTATAGACAGTGATGAGGTCACCTCTAAGCCTCCTCTTCTCCAGACTAAACAACCCCAGCTCCCTCAGCCTCTCCCCATAGGTCTTATGTTCAAGTCCCTTCACCAGTCGTGTTGCTCGTCTCTGGACCCGCTCTAGCACTTCAATGTCTTTCCTGAACTGAGGGGCCCAGAACTGAACACAATACTCCAGGTGTGGCCTCACCAATGCAGAGTACAGGGGAAGGATCACCTCCCTTGTCCTGCTGACCACGCTATTTTTGATACAGGACAGGATACCATTGGCCTTCTTGGCCACCTGGGCACACTGTTGGCTCATATTGAGCTTCCTGTCAATTAGTACCCCCAGGTCCCTTTCTGCCTGACTGCTCTCCAGCCACTCTGCGCCCAGCCTGTAGCACTGCAGGGGGTTGTTGTGGCCAAAGTGCAGCACCCGGCACTTGGCCTTATTGAACTTCATCCCATTGGAATCAGCCCATTTTTCCAGTCTATCCAGATCCCTCTGCAGAGCCCTCCTGCCTTCCAGCAGGTCGACACTCCCTCCCAACTTGGTGTCATCAGCAAATTTGCTGATGATGGTCTCAATCCCCTCATCTAAATCGTCAATAAAGATGTTAAACAGGACTGGACCCAACACTGACCCCTGGGGAACACCACTAGTGACTGGCTGCCAGCTAGATGCAGCCCCATTCACCAGCACTCTCTGGGCCCGGCCCTGCAGCCAGTTCTTAACCCAGCAGAGAGTACACTTGTCCAAGCCACGGGCTGCCAGCTTTTTCAGGAGTATGTTATGGGAGACAGTGTCAAAGGCCTTGCTGAAGTCAAAGCAGCAGTTATGCTGCTTCTTGTGGGTAGTTTGTGTTGTAACTGATCACCGTAGAGCTAAATGCTACTGCCATATCTCAGTGCTCATTTGACTCGCTCTCTAAGTGCATCCTTATGCACACAATGGTTGAAGAAGGAGGGAGAAATGGTAATTGTTTTTGTTAGTAAAATATTGTGGGTTTGCCCTTCAGAAACTTCAAGGTTATTTCTTAGAAAGTAGAGAAAGCAAAACGTACGTTCAGCCAAAATCTCGGTGCTCCATACAGATGGCGTTTTACTGTGATTTCACCACTGTCACATCTAAATATTTCAAGTATTTGCATTCTGCACTCTGAGAAAGCAATGGCAGTTCTACTTGCATTTTAAACTGGAATATAGTCATTGAGTTCAAGTGACTCAAGGACCATTTCAATACACTTTAAATTCTTCACCTGCCATGTGGCACTCACAGGCTGTGTTCTTTTCTGCCTCACAAATATTAATTCCTGTTTCAGCCTTACAGCAGAAAACCATTGATGCTTAATGCAATACTAAGTACATAACACCAACTTGTGTAGTCATTAGCTTTTGAAATATTTTTTAAAAGTGTCACTCAAGGTGAATAATCAAGAAAGTTTGTTTTTTTTCAGTTTGTTTCAAAGTTATCTCCTATTAATTTTAGTGTTATTGAGTTCAAGTACAGCAGTTAACCATTTTATACTAATTCTTATCTTAAAGATTATAATTGGAGGAAGATCAATAGAATTTTTTAATTCCTGGATGCTTTATCTGAATTTCACAGTACTCTTTTAAAGCAGATCTATTTTTGTTTAGTATTTGACAACAATAATTGCTAAAAATTTGAGTTTAAACTAGAATTTAGTTGCTCTTTTGGAAACAAAGTTACTATGGGGATTTACAGCATTCATTTTATTTAGAACTTGAAGCAGTGAGCTCCCGTTTATTCAAGCAGGACTGTCTGTGCTGTTCCCCTGAGAACTGTTGTTCTGAAAGTGGCATTTTGGGGCGAATGAAACAGGTCCCGCTTCATAAAAGACCTTCTTATCACATTACTGTGTATTTACTCCAAATGGCTTAAAGCAGCAGTAGCAGATCTTTCAACGAGAAAATACCTCCTCTCTTGGATGCTTTTCAGCATCTGAGAGTGAGCTTGATAAGGACTTTTCAACAGGTTTCAGCTTGTTGGTACTGTCCTCAGCTGGCAGCCGTTACAAGAGGAATACCGCAGCTGGGCATGTGTCAGGTTTTTGGTTTAGACAGTCTGTGAATATCTGAAGATACAAAGGTAATCTGATTTTGGCCAGCATGCACTGCTGTTACACTGAACAGAACTGGAGTAAGATGGAGGATCTCAGCCATTGGGGTGTAGGGTTTATTGGGATTTTAGTAGGAATGGTTAAGGCAGCTTTCTGTAGCTTTTTCTTAAGTGCTTTTTAGGTCTATTTTTTTTTATTTAGCTTTCCTGAGATTTCTTTTTGAAAGAGAATTTCTCTCTGAATTCAAAGGTGTCTTGTTTTGTTTTTACATAGGGATTTTTGCCTGGTATGCTCAGCTTTAACTTTGCGTTTTCCTCTGTTTTCGTGTTATCTGTGGGATAGATTTTTCCAGAGTTTATCAATTCAGGCTCAGCTTGCCAAAAAACATTTCATCACTTCTATTTGTTCCCATTTAAAAAAATGGAAAATTAATTAGTGTTAGATGCTGGCAGAAGGAGGGGATGCTTTGGCCAGAGTTCTCTTTATTTGGCAGGTCAGGAATCATTCCAGTGTTTTTATTGCATTGTGTGGAACTGATAAAATTCCACCCATCAGATAATTCATCACAATTGGCTGATGCAGCAGGTCAGTCTACAGTGTGCAGTATTACTCCAAAATTGCTCTCTTTGCTCGGAAGATTTTAAGAATCTTTGTTTTCCATTTTCAAAACACAAGTCATGTTCATCTCAAGCCTTGATTCATGTTTTATAGCAAAAAGTCTTTTTGAACTGGGTTCTATTATCAAAACTGAGCTATTATAAATTAATTACATGTAAAGCAAGTACAGATTAAGTATCATAATTTGGTAGGTAGAAACCAAGTATTGTTTTGGGTTCAAGGAATAAAATCCAAACATCACAATGATCCAGTCTGGATTGGGGCCTTGGTTTTGCTGGACATGATAACAAAGCCTGTGTGGAGGGATTCCCTGCCCTACGCTGTCCATGTCTAGTGACTGACAGGCAAAGAGCTGGGGAACAAGAATACGGTCATGTATTTCCTGCAGAAAGGTAACAGTATTTCAGATACACATCTAACATACATCCGCTTGCCCAGAGAGGATGTGGAGTTTCACGTTGTTGGAGATATCCAAAGTCTGACAGGACACAGACCTTGACAACCTGCTCTGGGTGACTCTACTTTGAGTTTGGATGTAGATTGTCCCCAGAGGTCCCTTCCTACTTCGGTCATCCTGCAGTTCTGGGAATGCAAGCAAGATGAGCTTTGTAGATAGAGATAATGGCTTCTGTTAGACAGCACGATAGGAATACTTGTGCGTTTGTGGACAAAATCTTGTTACAGTCTTCCTATTATGCAGGATTTCCTTATTTTTACCAGAGGGAAAATTCTATAAAGCACAGATTTTGTTATTTTTTTTCCTCACTTCCATGGTATGTTACCTACAGCAATAATGGAAGAAAGGTGCAAAAGATTAAGATCTTTCTCAACTGCATTCACTCCTCTTCCGTGCATGGATGCATATATAATATACACACACACGTATATATGTATACATATATTCTCTGCTACAAACCTGTCTTAATATTTTGGATGTGTCTTATTGTCTTTGCACTCTAAAAGTTGCCAAACCATGTGCCTTGCAAACTAGTTGCTGTCATTGTCTTGCAGGCATTGCAGTACCCTGTAGTTCCACAAAATGGCCCATTCTGTGATAGCTAGTCAATACAATGCATTTTTGATTGTGTCGAGTCTGATGTTATATGCTTGATTTGGCTGGTTTTTTAATATTTGAGCTTTTTAATGATTTTTTTTTTTTCCAGCATGCAGGTATAATGCAATTGCAAGAATGGCCAGTTGATTCTAAAATATTTCCAGTCATGTTCCTCATGCAGCCTGCTTATGAAATGTGGTTGGGGAATATCCGTACAAATTGTCAGCGGCAAAACAATGCAACTGAAAAGCCTCGGTTGGGATCTTCACAAATTGCCTTTTTGGGCTTCTGTCTCTTGATGATTTTCTCATGGGAGGTTCAAGTACACCTTAATGGTCTGCACTGAGGCTTCTATAGGCAAAGATGTGTCTAGTATCATTTAAGGAACACAAAAAAAAGTCTTCCCAGAGTCCTTTTATCTCCTTCTGCCTTTTAACCTCTGAAGGGCTGACTACATTGAAGTCATCACTTTGGTTTTTTTGATACGCAAAGTAATCTTTGCCTTTTCCTCCGTGCCTTTTGCTGGGTAACTGGCCACCTAAAAGAGGATGGAGGGGAAAAAAAACCCATACAGTTTTTTACTAGCGGAAGTATACTAACAATCAATACTAATGTAACAGATTGAAAAGGTCAGTCTTCTTAGTCCCTGTTATTCAGGATTTGGCCAAGAGGCCTCAAATCAGTAAAGTGCTAATAGCTGCTCTTGATATTTAAGTTCGCTGTTTGTTTGTTTGGGGGGTTTGTTGTGGTTTGTTGTGGTTCGTTTTAAGAAAAGAAAAAAATCATAAAATGGAAACAACAGAAGGCTTGGAAGAAGTTGAAAATGTGTGCTATTCCCTACTATGTTCCGTAGTCTCCCACATCCCTTTTCATGGATACTTACTGGTGCTTTTTACACGGATCTCAAAAATACAATTTTTATTTTGCTCTGTATAATTGCTTTCAATATGAGAATTGCTTTGCAAGACACTTTTTAAATGAGGTCATTCTGCTGAAGTATGCCCTGGGCTAATTGTGATAATTTTGCTTCCCTGGGCATTTTTATGCTCATTGAATTTATTAAAGAATTACTTTATAGCTGGAGCTGAGAACTTACACAGCAGTCAAAGGTATGTGGCAGCCGGTGTGCATGGCTGTCTGTCCTGTGCTCTCTGTGGGCTTTCACTGGTAGTCAACATCTGCCATCTAATCATTTATAATTGAATTTCATATAATTAATAAAGACATATTGTTAAGGATTTCTTTTGGGGTAAATATAAAGAATGTGAAAAACACTGGAGCAAGCAGCCATCCTCATCTTTAAACAAACAAAAGAGATTTTGTTTCCCTTTTCCTGAGAAAAAAGTTCTGTTGTAGAATTCTGTAGGTGAGAACTCATTAACTACAGGAAAACATTTGAGATGTGAAGTTATCAGCACATGTTGACTTTTTTTTTCCTTGTGCTGCATAACTTTGCACACTGGTGTAGTATAATTAAACGCTCCCATCACCAGCAATCTGAGTCAGACGAACCATTTGGTGTAGTTTAGTTGTGGTTGTTATAAATGAATATGAGAAACTTGCAGCACTGTAGCCAAGTGTCCGAGACCTGGCTCTTTAGCAGTCTCTCGTACAAGAATGTACGATAATAAAATTGCACAGGAATTACCAGTGCATGTATTTAGCAATAAAACTCTGGCAGTTCTCAGGTGCATTTCTGGTGCCCTGAAGAAATTAACGTTTGATTTTTGCTTTATACCTCTCACAAGGGGGCTTGACTTGCTTTGGCATAAGCCATTTCCCGAGACTACAGGCTGGTCTTGAGAAGACCCGTAGTTACCTAATCAGTGATTATTCCTTTTTTCTGACTAGGAATTATAAACAACATGTTCTTAAAAGTTGTGCTTTATCCTATCTTTATCTTATCCTGACCTTAAGGCAGAAATAAAGACCTGGAAGCAACTATCCCTCAGGAAATGATTTTAATGCTTGTTTTTGCCAGGGTTATGTCAAACAGCTGCATTCCTCAGATAAGTTGTCTACTCTGGTACAGAGTTTTTTCTGCAAATCCCCAGTCTGAAACAGTCTTTTTGTGTCTCTATCTCTCCAACTCATCTCACTTTAAATTTTATTTGAAGACCTCTTTTCCATTTACTGCAGCTTTCCTTCCCTGCTAGCCAGTGTTGTACTTAGCACTCCTTCCCCTGCTCATGAGTCTACAGTTTAAAGATGAGTTGAACTTTGCATTTTGAGAGGATTCAACCAATTTACTGTGCATGAAGAGCATAATATCATTTATCCAAGATCAGTTTTCTTTAAATATAGGCTGTGTTTTCTGCTACCTAACTGGTTTTAGATGGAGTTAAAGAATTTGCCTTTGAGGTTGGTACCAGGCTATTTTTTGTGTCAGGATATTTTCATCTAGATGATCAAACAGAGAAAGCAATTATTTTGGTGAGCTTTAACTCAGGGAAAATTGGAAGTGTGTTTTATCTGACTCTGAAAACTGTGTTCCTTTTTAAGGTTTGATGGTTATTTTTCCATTATTCTTCATATATATATTTTTTTTTTCAATGTGTAGCAACAAATAGTATGTAGAAAGTGATAGGCAGCCACTAGTCTTCAGAAAGCTGCCATCTCTTCCTCAGGAGAGGAGATGTGATGTTTGGCCACCTTGCATACTGGATGTCAATAAAACAGGCCAGTGTTTTCTCTGAATACAAATGACTGCTCTCTTCTGTACCCAGAGCTAGGGAGCAGGGGATGAGAATGGTCTGTCAAGTAAAACCGTTGTGGCCAAAGCTGTGGGTCGTACAAGCTTGTCACTAAAAGGCTCTGGATTACCTGCTTCTGTACTATAACTTTATTGCAATCAAATTTCATTGGCACTCTTGATACTTATGTGCTAAGACAATAAATTAAACTAAGATATGGCCTGCAGCCAAACCTTGTCGTCTACTCACCATCATCCAGCCCTGTTGGACGGATGGATGGATGGATGGACGCAACTAGATCTTAACTCATTTTTGTATTCTTGTGCTGCTCTATGCCATCTCTAGTTTTATTCTTTTTCCTATATCCAGCTGTATTGAAACTTTACTGAAATCCAGACAAATTAGTTCTACAACTTCTTTTTTTTCTCTGCAATTTATCTAATCAAATACTGTACAGGCTAGCTTAGCGTCTCACCAGTGATAAACACATGCTGTGTTTTATTCCACTTTCCCCTGTTAGTGTACTGCTGACCATTCCTTTCTTCAGCATTTGTTCTAAAGCCTTACAGGTAATTTAATAAAATTAAAATAATAATTTTCTTTCTGAAATACAAAGGTTATACTACTTTTTGGTAGTAAAAATTCTTCCACTATTAATCTTGATAACTAGCCTTTGATTTATTTTTCTTTTCTCTCTTTTTCTAGATAGAGATAATCCAGTTATCACAACTCGATTATCTGGGTCTCTCTGGTTTTGGTTTTACAGTGGCTTGGAAAAGAAAATTCCTTTACTTTGACTTTGAAAGTCTGGATGCCTTTTAAATCTGATTTTCTTTTGAGCATAAAGGATCTTTTCAAGCTGTTGCTAGGATGTGATGTAAAATTAACATCAACACTAAAGTCGCAAGGTGGCATCTTGGTAAACTGGAATTGATGCTGTATGTTTGGCATTGTGAAACAGTGGCCTGAGTTTCAATTTGTGTTTACTTACCTGGGTAATGACTGAAAAGTCTGGTCAACCCTGCAGGCTCACTGAAGCTGGAGTAAGCTGACCATGTTTAACCTGAGTGCTGGTGCACCTATATCAGAGGTTTATTTGCTTGAGCCAGTTATCTGTGTGTAAAAGCACGAGGATGAATGTTTTCTGAAGCTGGACTCTTTCCAGTACTCTGCTTTCAGCAAGTAAACCTGCCCACTGTGTGTTTAGTCCAAGTTTGCTCTACATGAAACACGGTGAGCACAGATTTGGAGTTGTTAACACTTTTAATGCCACTCCTATCATGGCAAGCTACTTGGCTAAACTGATACGAGTGGAAAAATACATCACGAGTGAGACTTAGTAGTGCTGAACTTGAAAATAGAAAGCTGTTTGGGGCTTTCATCACTTTTCAATCAGCAGTGCTGATCTGTGCCTTTTTAATTCTGATGTTAATATGCATGGATTTTATAGAGAGCAAAAAGATCAGAGCTTTTTAGTTTCAACAGTTAGTCACGTACGTACAAATCTAGTCTGTACGTTTTGTTTAAACGTTGACTTTGCAAACCATTTGTGGCATTTGAAAAAAATACCATTAGTTATAATCTTTTTTTTTACCTATGCAGTATAAATTTTTATATTGTTAAACCAATAACTGATTTAAATCTCGAATACAATATTTAGTATTGGATTGCATAGCTGCATTTTTTGTTTCAGCTTTTTATATTTTTAAGCATGAATATTTAAGCATCTGAGCAAGCTTAGAGGAATAAAAATGTAACTAAGTTGAGTGGCTGAAGACAGTATGGCACTAAGACAGTTGGTATGGCAGATAGTAAAACAATGACTGAAATATCTTTTACTCTTTTTCTAAATCTTAAATCTAGATATTTAAAAAAGGTTATATTTGGTTTTGTAACAACTTTGAATGGTTGGCGTGTTAAGCTTCAAATACGTTTTGCCCTGAGTTATTATTTATATTCCCTGTCAAGAAATGAGGAAACTGAGGCACAGATGCTGCGACTTACCTAGCTTTAAATATGATACAAGCCTCCTGATTTATCATTCTGTGGGACTCATGTTTAATTCCCGTGCTTATTCTTTGCATTGCATTTGCACTCTGAAGAAAATTATTTTCCTCACAGGGTTCTCCAGTGTATCTCTCAGTCTTGTTAGGGCAGCAGCATCAATATTCCGCTGCCTGCTGAAGGGAGCCTGCGGGCTGGCTTTTGTGGGTTTTGACTTGCAAATGGTTGGCAGACTTAAGGATGGTTTTCCCTTATGATATTTAAATTTAGTACTCTGTCACTGATCGACCTCCTATTAAAATGTAGATGATTAAAACAGCTCTATCATTTATCAGTGAAAATTACATTCTTGATAGTTATTGCCTTTGCATGCAGTATAAGCGAAGGGATATGTGGCAGCTACTTGATAGCCATTTCAGCTCAGCCGAGTAAAATGAGGCCCTTGTCTCAAATTCACTGCAGAACTTTTAATACTTTTAAATAATAAATCAGTTCATTTACTTACATCTCTCTTTCCCCCAACTATCTTCCCTTCTGGAAGATTTTGTCAGTGTTCTCTTGGATTTGCGCAATGAATGTAATATTTCCAAAGTCATTGCAGCTGAGATGGTTGGTGCAGGGGATGGCTGTTTGGATAGCAGACTGTTCCACAAGTATCTCTGGTATCCATACTTCATTTCTCTGATTCTTTTTTGATCTGGATTTGAGAGCTCAGTTAAACTTAGCACTGGTTTATAGTAACGCACTTTTATAGGTAATAAAGGTAAACTACTCCCATAGATCTTTGTTTCTTATCTTATGTTATTACTCAGTAGTAGAAAGTTCTAAATTCAAGAAAAGCTAACTTCAAACCAGCACTAAATATGAAGTCTGGATACAGAGATCTAAAGGAAGAAGGATTGCTGCTTTCATGATAATGGCTTGTTAGTTTTTCTCAGATGTTCTGAGCCAATGCTTTGATGCATCCTCCTGTCCTACAAATCAGAATATTACCTGGGTTTGAACAAAAAAGGACTAAGTCTTGTTATGTGTCCTTGGGTGAAGCTGGAGGTTATTATAGCTCCCAACATGAATTGGTGAGCACATTATCACTCTTGCATATTTACTCATGTGTAGCGTGAGTCAGATTTGGAGAACTAATGTAATAAATTTCCTTTTGCTGTTAGGTTGTTTGTGTGTTCATATAATTACCGTTATATGCAATAAATGTAGTTTTGAATAAGACTTCTCAGGCCAGCTGCTTCCTGAAGGGGGGCAATATCCTCTGGGCAAGGAGATCAGTTTAAGATGTGACAAACCTTAACTCTGTGCTCCCAATCTGTGATGAACAGGCGATAAAGAAGAGAGGGCAGTTTAATACCTTTAAGGTTGTCAGAATGATTGTAAATATTTATTATTGTCCAGATTTTGAGGTTGAATAAAGTTTTGTACTTGCATTTTTTTAAAAAATGTGCTTATCACAGTCTTGGGAAACTAAAAAAGCTCTGTACATAACAATACATTACAGCTTCTTTATGCTGATCTGTGACCTGAAACGTAAGCGTGTGGTTTATGCACATCTGGCTTCCTCACACAAATCTGAGGAATTCTGCATTACAATAGATGCTATTGTGGTGCTTCAAGAAGGTGGCTTTGAAGGAATAGCCCTTACATTGAATTTAAAGTTGCTTTAAGAACAGCTTTTCTTTCTTAAGAACTGGCATAGAACTGAAGGGAAAAGAAGTATTAGCAAAACACTGAGATGCTAAAATGGAGTGCTGCTGCTCAAGAGCCACATTTCGCACATAGAGCATTTGACCTGGAAGAAATCTGCAGTCTTTTAGTACTGTTCAGATGAACCCAGCAAAGCAATTTGTGAGCAAAACACTTACTTGGCAGAAATATGAAAACATGAACATTGTTCACACTGTTAAAAGTTAACAGTGCCAGGAAATACATGACCCGAAACACTTGAGCAATGTAACGGGGTTTAGTAGGCCCATTAAGGATGCTGACATTTGTGGTTTGGTTTGTTTGGGGTGGGTTGGTTGGTTGGTTGTTTTGTTTTGTATTTTCATCGAAGTATTCAGGAAAAAAAAAAAAAGTTTTTTAAATGCTTCCCTCTTATCCCAGGAACTAAACTTTGTAAGTGGAGTTATTAATGTTTCTCTTATGGATGTGTCTGATATTAACATTTGAGTTCAATTTTTTCCTGGGTTGTAATGCATTGATTAGGTTTTTTTAATCAGTGATGCTGGTGCAATGATTTGTTGCAGCTCAGTGTGTTTGATCTCCCTCAGCTACTACTGATACTTTGTTTATATCACACACCTTGAACTTACTGTTGAAGGCTGGTATCCTTAGGAAATCAGGCTTACTAAATCATTATTCTTTGAGTGTCTGTGTTTGCCAGCTTTCTCTTCATAACTTCTAAACTCTTTAGCTAGTTTCATCTGGACAGAAGAGGGAATGGTGAGAAGAAAAAAAACATTTAGGCTTGTGCAAATATCACAGAAACAGAGGCAAGAGGAGAAACAACCAAGGCTGTTTTCGTTATTTGAGATTTTCATTAGATATCAGCAAGTACTACACATGAGAGTGAGCATTTGTAAATTCTCTGCTGCGGGAGTATAAGACACAGTCATTAGAAAACCAAACCAGGCTTCATTATAGTCAGTGCTCATGAAGGTAGCTGTTAAAAGTTAGCTTTGTAGAAATAGTTCAGAACATAACATAATGTATTCTGCTGCATTAGGTCAGTTAGCTCTATAACTTGATAGCATACCATATTTAGACAAAATAGTGAATTGCGTTATGAAGACTTTATCAGTAAAGAGCCATGGAATATATATATTTTTTAAATCATGCAGTCTCAAAGTTTCTTCTGTACAGCACACAGTTTGAAAATGGTTTCAAAGCTCTAAATCTATATGGATAAAGGTTGTGTTAGGTAGCACTTTAAAAGAATACTTGCCTTCTGTCAAAGGACATCTGACCTACTAAAAGAGAAAGCTGCCTGGGTTTCTGAATTAAAATTTCCCTGCTGGTAAGTGGGTTTTCCTACTTAAAAATAAGTAATTTTAGATAAAGACATAGTTTTAAATGTATGTTCCCTCATTTAAGAACAAACCCCTTTATTTTCTAAACAGGGCCATGTAATAAATGGAGGCAGATGTTTGTCAAGTGGTTACAAATGTTCAAGAGATGAGCGAGCAAACCTCTGTCAGCTGCAGAGCCATTGTAATTTCCAGTTTTTTCATGGTCCTTGTTACAGTTTGTCCTGACAGCTGACAATAGCTTCTCTGGGACTCTGTCTGGTTTTCAATTTATGACCATTTGAAAAAGTGATAGCCACAATGGCATCGGGACAGATGGTATTATGAGGGTCACGGACCCAAAGACTTACCAGAGGGCTGTGACATGCTAGGACACAAATGCAGTCTGTGATGATGCTTTGTCATGTTAATTGAGTGCCTGGCCAGAAGTTGGTAGCTTAGAGTTGCCAGAAGTAGCTGTTCTTGATGTGAAGTCTAAAACAGTATGAAAAGCTGTCAGATCTATTAAAGTAACTGACGCGTCAAACTTAATTTCCTTTAAAATTGTGATATGATAGTGTGAGCAGCTGGTGATCTCTGTTGAAAATAAATTATGTAGCTTTAGCCTGGGCATTCAAAATAATCTCATTTGCTGTAGAATCAAACCCTAAGCTTCCTAAAACTGGAGGAAGTTTTATTAGTAGGTGCGGTCTTTCTGCCAAGTGCATTACATTCGATTTAATGTATCGTTTATATCTGAATATTTTTGCAGAAGATAAAATCCGTGGATGTTTAACACAATAGCTGGTAGGAAATGTTTGTATCTCAGCCCACACTCAGCAGCTGCTTTAAGTTCCAGAATTCCCACCTTCCCCCCCAAACCCACGCTGTTGCCGTTGTTGTTATCCTTGAAAGTGGAAGCTGCCACTCTCCATTTCAGCTCATCACTTAGTGAGCGTTGACCTCCCCATTGGCTTATTCAGATCAAACCCTGGCTTTCTGTGCAAGTGCCTTTTCTGTTCTGTTCTTCCTGCCAACTGTGCTCCAGTGAACTAGAGAAGTGACTCAAACGAACGAGATTCTGACACTATTGGAAGCGGGATTCAAATCTATTTCAGCTGCCTGTCAGCTGACAATAGTAAACCAAAGGAATGGACTGAGGGAGAAGCTGCATTTTGGATTGTGCTTTCTTTGCAGATTCCAAGCTTGTGCTCTAGTTTATTATGCGGTTTGGAAAATGGATTTTCAAGAGCCATAAACCAGCTGCAGTGGCACATGCTGTGTCAATCAGTGCAATGATGGATAACAATTTATAAAAAAATCCATAACTGTATTAATTTTTTTTTTTTGCCTGAGTCCTTAACAGGCATGTGATATTCATCATGGATGGCAAAGGTAAAATTAGCAGTGGAAATGAAAGTATGGGAGGGAATAGTGGTAAGTACTTGCTGGTGGAAGAGTATGGAGGAGTTGACCAGAATTCCAGAAGGAACTAGTGGATGAAATAACAAATCATTAGTCCAATAATATTTAGTGAACCCTAAGTTAACGAAAGATTGCAGGGTAGTTGATATACTGCCTATACTTGGGAAGAGCAGTTGCGGGAGAAAGACCTCAGTTTGGTTAAAAGTGAGACTTTGAGACCCTTCAGAAAAATAAATACAATGGCTTTCACAAATATAAAATGCAAGGGCAAGGCTGAGTATGGAAATGACTGAAGAGGACAAAGAGCTGGGGTGCAAGTTGTTCTGAGCTACATCTCCATTGCTGATGAGTTGGCCACGCCCAGCACAAGGTATCACGTCCCAGTTATCAAAGTCATCGTCTCGTCAACAGCGTAGTCTCACCATTAACTTTGTCAGCCTACAGATTTCTCCTTCCCTTACGGAAGGTGGTGGTGTTCCAGCTCCACTGGCTGCTTCGTGTCCCCAAAATACGCAGGCTGCTATGCCCAGTAAAACCAGTTGAGGCTGGCAAAGAGGGCGAGTGTACCCTCGGTGCGTATTAGGTTTCCCTTCGGGCTTCCTCCCAGACTGGCCCTGTGATTCTTGTCATCCCAAGTGAAGTGGCTGGATGTCAACACTGGCCTGTCACTGCGCATCGGGATTGTGCTCATACACAGGGAGCGCTGAGGTGCCCAAACTGTAGCTCTGGAAAGTCTCTGGAGGGTTTCCTGGGAGGAGTAGGAAACATTCTTCTTCTTTCTTCTAGTTTCTTCTTTCTTCTTTCTTCTAGTTCCTTCTTTCTTCTTCCTTCTAGTTTCTTCTTCCTTCTTCCTCCTCCTTCTTCTTCTTCTTCTTAATAATAATAATAATAATAATAAAAATAAAATGCTCCATGTAAACATGAAATGAATAAGCATAATCAAAATAAGGCTAAGCGACTCTAGCACTGGAACAAATGAAAACAAATTTGGGAAGATGATTTGAAGAGTATTCCTGGCATTTACAGCCTAAACATTGTGTGAAACAAGAAATCCTGTGCTGAGGTTGTCAGTAACAACAGGGGAGCAAATGGATGACCTAAGAGGGCTCTTCTGCTCTGATGTTCATTAAATGTCAGATACCTTACTTTTGGCAAGTTTTAAGTAAAAAATTAACAGTGATCCAGAAAAAGATGGTTGTGAGAAAACCTGATAGTCTGGTATGGAGGTAGGTGATACTTCAGTTATATTTATCTGTTTGCTTCCAGATCAGTATTAGCAAAGCAGTTTTGTTGAGGTACATTAATGTTATTCTTATTTATTTTTTTTTAATTCTTTTTAGTGTTTGTTGTTTTTTTTCTCCAAAATACTGATGTTTCAGCTTCTCTTTAACCATCCAAAGCTTTTTTTCCCCTTGGTTTTCAGCGTATTCCACTTTTTCAGGTTTTGTGTGTCAGTATACAAAGAAGGTGTTTATTTTTCTGAAAGTGCTAAAAGCCCTTTCTTAGCCGGTGGTCAGGGTTTGGCTCCCCTGATCTCCACCTGACGGTGCCCGGATGGGAGGCTGAGTGCCTTCCCTTCACCCTGAAAATCACCTTCTCTGTAAGAATCTGGCAGGGAGGAGAAAGGGGGCGCATTCCCCCTCATGCTGGGAGCTTTTTGCAAAATGCCATGGCGGTGGCTCTTCCCATTGTAGGGTGTTGGCCCAAGGAGCAGATGGCAGCTCACGGCTGCTTTGGGGAGGAGGAAATGGTCTGCTTCCTGGGCATGCTATAGAAATATATTTGCGAACGCTCTATTAAAAATAACCTGTTTGTCTTATAAGTGATTGAAATGGCAGTGTAGTATGTGCTGCTGTGGTGTCACAACACTTTTGAAACGGTGACACTAAGCCATAGTTATGATATATGTATATACATACTTCTATATGCAAAAGTCCCTTTGGCTAAGGGCAAAAGTAATAAAAATGTGAAAAATGTGCTTTAATCTTTGAATTTCTGTTTTATTTTAGTAATGAAAGGACTGGTCATCTTTTATCTTATACTGCAGTTCTGACTCTGAATATTTAATACAGCCTTTGTCAGAATATTTGAGAGAAATGCACATGCATAAATGCAAAAAGGGTACTTCAGAGGAGTAGCGTTCACTTCTGATGCCTTTTCCGTAATCTCAAAAGTTCAGACAAGTAAGAGCTGGTTTCTGTAGTATTGACTTTTCCATAGTCTCGAAAGTTCAGACAGATAAGAGCTGGTTTCTGTAGTATTGAGCGTGTACAAGTACGGGCAACTAGTGCAAGCCTTCACTATAGTGACAATCTAGCTAAAGATCTCCAAAGTACTCAACTTGAACTCTGACAGTTCTATTAGTTGTAAGTGTTAACCGTAGAAACTAGTCCTGGATCTGCAACTTTGATCAAATGTCCTAATGAAGAAATGATTCTGAAGTCAGGGGAATAGCTTGTGCATCAAAGAAAGATCAATTTTTCTAATTACTATTTCTAGAAGTCACATACCCCTGGCATGTTCATTGTGATTTTATAGAAAAACTGCTGTTAATGGAAAATAGCTTCTTAAAAAGCTGTTGCTTGTTATTTCTTATTATTTATTCTTTAATTCTGTCAGTGATTGACTGATGGACAGAAGAACATGAATTTCTTTACATCAGTGATAACTTTGAATGGAGCACAGCTTTCAAACTCAGGAACCCTCAGCTGTAGTAAAGGGAAATCTAGTCCGTAGGAAGTGGAGTACCTAAGTGGACACTTGAATTCCCAGGATCCTCAGTGCTCAAATGCTTAAATATTGACTCAGTGGGATGACTTTGAGGCTTGTTTCAAGAATCTTGGTCTGAGGTTTTCTGTTTCTTTGCCTGTTTGGCACTTGCATAATTTTTAGAGGATTTGTTTGTAGCTTTTAGGGGGTTTTTTTGTTGTTGTTTTGTTTGAGGGTTTTTTTGGGTGTTGGGGTTTTTTTGTTTGTTTGGGTTTTTTTGTTGGTTGATGTTTTTCCCTCTTTTGGATATTGAAAGAATTTTTATCTTCGTCCTAAGTCTTGACTAACAGAAATACAATTTTCTCTATTTCTGACCCTTTGACTCAAAACTGGGAAGATATTGGCATCAGCAACAAACAGTACGTAGGAGTCTCAGTAGGTAGCATGGTGACCCAGCCTTGCTTTTGAACCAGGCAATGTTGAAATACAGCACAGATTAGACTGATAAAATGGTAGGATTGTAGTAGTGACTATACTGTAATTTGGTCATGCATGTTTCCTCATGGTACCACAGCTGGGAGGAAATGTATTAGAAGATGTTTGCACCGGATGACAAGTTCTCCAAATTCGGGGCTGGCCATAATCTGAGGATTAAGGTTGTACTTAGTTATTCCCTGATCCCAGTGTTGATGCAGTACTTGCCAGAGCTGTAGCCTTCTGACTTCTGACGGGAGAACTGTTGTGTTTTTACTGTGTTTGTAGATTCTGCATGTGAAATAAGACCCTCAGTGTAATTTCCAGATGGAGATAAAATTTAAATAACTTCTGAAGTCAGCTAGGTGTTTCACTCAATCAGTGACGTGTTTTATTTGTCTCCAATGTCCCTGCTATAGTCAAATCAGTTCTCACAATATACCGTGGTAGTCATGCAATGTTTTTATAAGCTGCTGTGACATTCACATAAAGCATAAATCAGATTATTGTAAGATCGTGTTGTCTTAACCAGAAAAGTCCCTCAAGAGCTTCCATCTTGGCAGAAGCATATAATTAAAAAACAAACAAACAAAACCAAAAAAAACCAAACCAAACAAACAAAAGCAAAACCAAACCCAAAAATGACAAACAAAAAACCCCACAAACAGACAAACGCAAAAAAACACCACCACCACCAAAACACACACCACTTTCAATTTTGAACCTTTTTGTGTTATCAGGCGTGAACAGCAATGAACAAAAAGGCAAGCACATCCCTGTTCGAAGGGGTCAGTCATTTTCAAGGGGGTTATAAATACACAGATGCACTAACAACCACGCGTGGGCGTTATTTCGTGCTGGCAACATAAAGTTCAGTGAGTAACAAAGCCAAAGTTGTTGTTTTAAAAATCTGTTGCCAAGCAGTCGGTTTTCTCCTAGCAACAAGTGTTGTGCAGCGGGGGAGGCAATCGGATACCTTTGGGGCGATGTTGGCACTGGGGGTAGGGAAAAGAAATAGTGATCTGGGGCTGGGAGGTTGCTGCAGCCCTGCCCCAGAGCTCCCAGCTCGCTCACTGGGAGCGCTGGGGGGCGAGGAAGGCAAGTGGGGGGGACAGGGCAGGAAGGGACGCGTGGGACAACCCGGGGTTTGGGACAGAAATGCCGACTGCAGGTGGAGGCTCGTATCTGTTCATCAGTTGCTTTGGCTTGGTTTAGTGAGCGATCAGCTGTACTGTTATTAGCTGCTTGTCCTCATTTTATAAAAAAAGACATCCTGAGCTGTTGGGAAATTTTATTTTGAGCACATTTGAAGAAACACGCTTTTTATTATTCACAAGAATGGCATTATTAGAGAAAATGAGATAAGTAGCTTTGTGTTCTGCATTTTGGAAGCAAATTACATACACATTGCAGTTTCTTTTCCAGTTCAAAAAAATTATGTATTTATTTTATGGAAAATAATCTTTACTCGTGAGCATTGGTGGTCAACCCAGTTGTTTTAAAACTTATAATGTGAACACCCTTCAAAATCTCTGCATCGAAATGCATCTGTGTCTGTCATTGCGTGAACTATCTTTATTCATTGTTTTTCTGATGGAATGACTTATTTCAAACTCATGCACCATGTCACAATTTTTTTTCACTTGCAGAAAATAGTTACTTACAATGAGTAAACATGCAGCTCTTGTTGGTATATGCCTTCAACAGAAGGAGTTAATTAATGATTTCTTGTGCAAAGTCATACTTCCATTAGAGGGACATGTTTCAGCACAAACTCGTCAACTAAAATGAAAATAGGAGAGCATAGTATTTAAGTGACATGCTATTTCACTCTACATAAGTGTAAAATATTGATTATAGAATACATTTAAAATCTGTGTTTTTTTATCACAGAAGATGAGAAATGTCAGCTGGAGAATTTTACTTATTTTTCCATATACCATGACAAATTCCTCTTGTTTTGCCTTGCTAACACTTCTTCTATCTCATTATTATAGCATAACACTGTCAAGTCTCTGGTAAACCTTCAAGTTTGATAGATTTTTTTTTTTAAATAGCAGCCACCTCAACACATGCTAAATAGGCTGAAAAAGTAGCATAGAATCGTATAGGATGTCCCGAGTTGGAAGGGACCCACCAGGATGATTGAGTCCAACTCCTGTCCCTGCACATGACAACCCCACAGTTCACACCATGTGTCTGAGGCCTTGTCCAGTCTCTTCTTGAACACTGTCAGGCTTGGGGCTGTGACACCTCCCTGGGGAGCCTGTTCCAGTGTCCACCACCCTCTGGGTGAAGAACCTTTTCCTAATGTCCAACCTGAACCTCCCCTGGCACATCTTCCTGCCATTCCCTCGGGTTCTGTCATTGGTCACCAGAGAGAAGAGATCAGTGCCTGCCCCTCCTTCTCCCCTTGTGAGGAAGCTGTAGGCCACAATGAGGTCTCAGTCTCTTCTCCAATCTGAACAAACCAAGCGATTTTAGCCACTCCTCATACGGCTCCCTCTCCAAACCCTTCACCAACTTCATAGCCCCCTTCTGGGCACTCTCCAGTAGCTTTATATCCTTTTTGTCCTGTGTCTCCCAGACCAGACACAGTGCTCCAGGTGAGGCCGCACCAGTGCAGAGCAGAGCGGGACGATCCCCTCCCTGCCCGGCTGGCCGTGCTGTGCTGGGTGCACCAGGACACGGGTGCCCTCTTGGCTGCCTGGGCACACTGTTGAATCGCATTCAACTTGCTGTCGACCAGAACCCCCAGACAGCAGGTCGAACATGAGCATGTAACAAGGGGCAGTTTTGTGATGCTAAAACTACAGTGCATGTAGATTTGCAATGCACACGTTGTGTATTAAGCTCTGTAACTGTTTATGGTCATAATCCTTGATTTTAACTTTTTTTTTTTAATAAGATGGGATGTTTCTATCATGTCTTTCTGCATACCATGTTTGAAAGTTGATTCTATCTTAGACAGGCTGGGGCTTGTTTAAAAAAACTCAACAAAATAGTGAACTGGGAAAATTAATGACAAGTTGGATGTAGTGAGTTCTTGAGGCCTTTTATTGTAACTTTAAAAAAATACACATTATTTTCCTCATCTGCCTAGCTCTGTATCTGATAATACATTTGCAGCTGCTATAATAACTTATTGGTCTTCAGCAGTTCATCAGTGAACCAGGCAAGTAGTATTTCCACTGTTCTTCTGTCTCCCTGCTTTTATCATAAAAAGCAAAATCAGTCCATTTTTTATTTTCATGTGCATATTTTCTTATAGCTGTTTTTACAAGGGAAACTTAGAGTTCTGAGTGGTATATTTTTTTTAAGCTAAATAAGGTCTGCATCCTATAAATTTAGAATCAGAATCATAGAATCATTTTGCTTGGAAGAGACCCTCAAGATAACGATTCCAACTATAACCTAACTCTAGCACTAACCCATGTCCTTAAGAACCTCATCTGCATCTTTTAAACACCTCCAGGAACAGTGACTCCACCACTTCCCTGGGCAGCCTGTTCCATTGCCTGACAACCCTTTCTCTGAATATTTTTTTCTAATATCCAATCTGAACCTCCCCTGGTAGGTACAACTTGAGACCATTTCTTCTTGTCCTATCACTTGCTGCTTGGGAGAAGAGACCAACACCCTCTATTTAGAATCTCTTTAACAAAATTCATGTAATAGAACCACTAGGAAAAAATTAATATCTGGTAGAATTCAAAATCTCTGTAGTTGAGTCTTTTTTGCAGGTTAACAAGTGGCAATTCTTAAACATGGTCAGTGTCTCTGATGCTTTCTTGTATGTTAGGTTGGCCACATTTCTTCTCATACTCACAATTTCTTCCAGTTATCAGTTTCCTTCTCTGCAGAGTTCTGAGAGTTCAGTGCTGAGAGTCCAGCATCCCTTCTGAAGAAGGCAAAAGTACAAATAGACTCATGGTCGAAGTTCCCATTATATTTTTTCCATTTTGAAATAAATGTCATTGCTTTTGGGAACATCTCCCACCTACAGTCTCTATTTTTCTTAGAGAAAATGAAATTGTTCCTCTTTATATCAAATAAAAGTAAAAATCTCAGCAGTGCTTCTGTTGAGATTGAGAGCTGTTTGTTTTCCGGGAGAGATGGAGAAGTAAAGTAGTCAGGTGGTTAAACCTTAAGAAAACCTCCAGCTCTCTTGAGCAGAACTTTTTTTCTTTTTTTTGCTTCTCAGTTACTGCAAAACTTGTTTAGCACTTCGTGATAGAACTCTGGTTTGGTGAGACGTACAATGGGTGATAATTATGCCTTTAATTTTTTAAAAGTTAGTTCCATGGAAAAAATTTGAATGTTAGCTTCATATTTGCCTAAAAGCAAATAAAAAGTGACCTCTCTTCTTCCTCTAAATAGCTGTTTTCAAAATCAGAAATTAGTTAAGTACTTTTCCGTTTCTGTCCCATGTTTATTTTTCTAGATGTGTGTTTTCCGTTGACTGTTCGGTTAATCATTATGACAGGTTAATTTGCAAAGAGAGAAAGCCCATTTGCAGGAGAAGATAACCTTTACAGTGAAAGACTACGCTACAATTATGGCTTTATACAGTTGCTTATTGTATCATGTTGTTCAGATTCAGAGTGATGATATTTTATTAATAAATGATGCATTTGCTAACTGAAGGTTTTACTTGGAGGCTGTGTAAAGCTGCATTTAGAAATTATCACTCATTTGAATGTTTTCCTTTTTAAACATGTTTACATTTAGCTAGTGAAAAATAACCTTAATATGTTGAACTGCAAGGGGGAAATAACTGTGCCAAAATATAGTTTTGACATGTCCAATATATATCAAAATGTAATTCTGGCTTATTGAAGAAGGTATTAACTGCAGTTATTGGTTTTATTGTGCCATCACCATAGACCAAATTTTAAAGATGTCATCTTTATCCAGGATACAGATAGACATGTGATGACATACTGCAAGTTGTGGAGTAAGGATTCAGGTCCTGTTGGTGATTAAACATCTTGTTTTACATGCATTTGAAAATTCCATTATGCATCTTTCTGTGCCCAAAAGACTCTGAACGTGGTGTGGGGGTTGGTGTTTGGTTTGTTTTTTTGTTTTTAAAAAAAGGCCTCACAGATTTGAAGATTTCAGAATCTATTAATTTTGTCATACTAGTTTTCTTCTTTCGTAAAGAAGCTGGTTACCTACCATAATTTTGCTTTTTAATCTTTGTAGTCATTAGTTGGACATTTCTCTGCACCTGTTTCTTCAGTGTAACATAAGGACTCAAGAGAAAGTTATTCTTGCAACAGAAGCATCTAGTACTCATATTATATAGGGATGAACATGTTGACGCTCTCTGTCCTCTCAGTGCACTTGAGGGAGAACCTGGTACTGGAGCAGGAGCGCTGGAAGCTCCCTGGGCCCTCTAGACAAGTCTCTTTCTCACACCCACTAGAGCATGCAAGGTCTTCCTGTAGGACTTGGTGTTAACGCTGGTTTGCACCCTGCTACTGCGAGTAGAAAGCTGTTCCAAAATCTCAGGAATGTTTTCACCTTTTTTTTTCTTTTTTTTTTGTAAACTTAGAGCCAACTTATACACATGTATTCTTGTGTCAACATTATTCTCTAACTAAAATAGTTTTTCTATATTCTCTTCTCTCTACTGTTTTTATAGTTAGTAAATTCCTCTCGTCTCAGGTTTTGATTTGGTAGGTTAAACAAATGAAGTCTGTTAGTCTCCTCTTGTACATTCAGATTTTTGTTGACTGTCTCAATAGTCAATAGTTTCTGTGCGTGTACCAGTTTGAATGACCTTCCTTGCACAGAGGAGACCGCACAAGGCCCTGGAGGAGGCCCTGCTGTAGCTGTGTATGGCACAGCTGCTGAAGTCTCTGTTGTCTTTCTCTCTACTGGAAACCTCTCCCCCTGTCACTGGGGTTTTCCTCTTTCACACTGTCATCCGGTGTCTGTGTGGTATATCCAAGTCCTTCTCCCAAGCTGTTTGGTTGACAGGCTTCCACCATGCTGCAGAACTTGTGTTACGGTTGTGTTATTTTCCACTTCGTCATACTGACTTTTGCCATATTTCTGTTACCCTGGTTCTCATGATCAGCCTATTGCTTTCTGTATCGTATCCTCTTAACTTTTTCTTAGCTAATTGTATTGTCACTCTGATAATTCTTGTGACAGTAATTAAATACTAAACATGATTAGTCTCAAGGCAGTATCCAAAATACAGAAGATGTAATCCCCATTCCTTAACGCATGCAATGTAAGTATTTATTCAGCCAAATGTTTAGGGTGGTGCATTAAAATATTTCTGTCTATTGATACTCAATAGCTGTTTTTCTGGGCTGTATTTGTGTAGGTAACCAGGAGATATTGAGTAATAAATAACACATTACTTCTGTTTTGACAACAGTGCCAAGGGCCTTCAGTCAGGGGTTGGACCTTGTTTGGCTGAGCATTATAAAAACAATCCTTGGACAGATGCTTTGGCAAAATAAACAAAGGACAGCAGTTTTATATGTGGGGCAATATAAAGTGAAGTGTAAGGGTGATAATGGAGGGAAGAAATGTGTAAAATCATTGACTAACTAGAGGCAGACTTTGTGACTCCAGGCTGGATGAGGAGAGAATTGTCAAGATCTTGAAAATAACCTGTGGCATAGAAGAAAGCTGGAAGCACTTTTCTCCCCTTTTTATTAATTTCTGCAGGGTTTCGTTCTGTTGTGGTATGAAGGCTGCGTAGAGCCTTGATTCCAGGGGCTGCGGTACCTCCCTGTCACAGGCAGCACACAGTAATACTCTTGTTTTTTAGAAAGCCAGCCCTTGTCAGCTCTTAACATTGGAAGAGTCCATGTTACTCCCAGCTCTGAGCCCTGACCACCTGGGCACTGTAAGGAGCTGGTGACCTTTCCTTGAGCAGAGCATCTGAACTCCACGTATCTGTGAGTACTGGTGATTATTCAAAGTGACTGATATAAATATCAACGAATTGGAGACACGAAGCACTGCTTGGATTTCTTGCGATGATGGCACAAAAAAGGCTTTTTGTTTCTTCAGAGATTCCTATTGCTCTCTGCCCATGCCACTTCTGATTAGAGTTTTGTCTTGGAGTTTTCTGAGTCACAAAATCAACCTCTACAATGTAGAACTGGCTGACAGAAAAATAAGATTTGCTTAGAGAGGTTACAACATAAAGATATCATGAACAGACAGAAGCTGGAAGCCTTAACACACTTACAGGAGATCAATAGTTTGCCAAAACCAAACCAAACCAAAACCCAACCAACCGAAGAACAATAAAAAGCCCAAATGAACCAAAACAACCCCAGGAGAACCTCAAAATTCTCAGGAAACCAAACATGGGGAAATGTAACAAACAAAATTTGTGCTGAGCTGCAAAATGAAGGAACCCACACACATTAGAGGCTTTTATAACTGCTAGAAAGAAATGTCGTAAATGTATTGGTCTTTCATGTGAAAGCAATAGTGAAAGAGATGCAATAGCAAGAAAGATCCTGCTTTCTCCTAGCAGGATGCCAGCAGTTGTCTTAAACACCTCTGTCAAGTACTGCAGCATTTTAAAATGTACAAAGAACAAATAGATTGCCTTAGATTTGTGTAATTCCTTAGGAATTTACTGTTTTCATAATCTTCTGTAGAATGGGTGTTTTCTTACTAATATTTCTTATTATTTACTCAAGTGATTATACAGAAGTTTTCCTAATTGATTCAGGTTCCAAAATCCTTATCATATGTATTTTTAAAAAGCTTATATGCCTGTTTATGTAGAAAATATAGGGAGAAGGCATTCTGTTTAGGTTTTAAACTAACATGCCAGGTTTGAAGGTGTGAGCCATATGTCACTTAGGTACCCCGCTGTGTTTCTGCAGATCTGATGTGTTGATCAAGCCCATCTCCAGTCATAAAGCAAGAGACCTCACATTGTTCTGCAGATCAATGTTGTCTGTACATCTGCTGCTAAATAGGTAAAGGTCAGAACTACTAAACTACTAGCTCTGAGATTTTGTTTCCAGTTAGGAAGCAAAGAAAAATATGCAGTGAAGGACTAGGATGATTTGCATTCATTTCTGGGAGATCTTAGAGGAGTTTTGTTTTGCGGGTTTTTTGGGGGGTTTTGGTTTTAGTGGTTTGATGTTGGGTTTGTTTGGTTGTTGTTTATTTTGTGTGTGTGTTTTTGTTGTTGTGGTTTGTTTTTTTGTTTTTGTTTGTTTTCCTGGCGTGTTTAGCACAGGAACAAGCATGTGCTGACAGCTGGGGGAGCGGAGGTCGGTTTTCTGGGATGGGCAGCGGTGTGAGGTCACCGGGGGTTGTTGCTGTGTGACAGGCGTGTCTGCTCCTTCCCCTCTGGTCTCTAGTGTGACGCTTTAATAGAGCAAAGTCAGGCAAGGACTGCAAGCAATTTCCAGTGGTTTGTGCCTCAGAATTTTCATAAAGTCATTGGGAGGGAGATTTACAAACTAGGTACTCACAATATATGGCACCTGACCATCATTCTGAGGGAGTTAGTGACTCGGAGGACATCACGTCTTCCTTCTTTAGATCACTTGTTTGAGCTCAGCCCACCAAGTGTCGCTGTCCTTTTGATGCTCTGCATGAAACAAGTCTAATTTTCTCTTCTCATTGATTCTTTGGAAGCAAAGCTCATCATCTCAGTGCCGATACCCAAGGCTGGTCTCTTTATACCATCCCAGCCTGAGACACCAGTGACTGACTGCTTTTCAGGAGACTCTCCCTCTAACCAGCTGTGGCTTCAGAAGCATAAGGGAACGGGATGCCGCCTGATTGCCCATGCAAGAGCGGTTCCTTCAGTAGTGCTCAATCACTTGTATTCTTAGAAAAGTATAACAGCAGGTAAACAGCCAGTATTCACTCTAGTTCTATCACCTGGAAAATCTCAGCCACACATTTATCTATATAGAAAAGGGCAGATGTCACACAATGTATTTCTGTTCCCATCAACAGGCTTGTATGTGCAAAATTTGGTTGTTTCCTTTGTTCTTGAAAAGAACAGCTTGTATCCTTAGGAAGCAGGGAAAATAGTCTGGAATATTTGGGGGAAAAATATTACCAATATTCGAAGAACTCATGTGTTTAATTAGTATAAAATACACAAATCTGCGCAGAAAAATGAGGAAGATTTTTGAAAATAGTTTAGAGAATCTTGTCTAAAAAATTAAGAACACTCTAATTTTACTAAGGTTAAGTACATGCCCTCTGGCATCTTTATGTGAGAACATCTGCTAGCCTGGTAGAAATTAGCCTTTGTTGCATTTGTTTATTTACTTGCCAGTACTATGCAGTGCTCTTTATATTGTTTTCAGAGCACAATCTCCTTTGTTGCTCTGCAGGATGGAGCTTGCAGTCTTTCCATGCTGAAGGTCAGCCTGGTGGATAATGTAGGGGTTGCATGGAATTTAAGTACTTTCTAATCATCGATACTTATGTTGATAAGGATTTATGGGACAGATGTTACAGAGAGAAATAAAAGAAATCATGGTCCAAGGAGCAGGAGCTGGGAGGGGCGAAGTCACAAGGAACCTGTAAGCATGTAATCGGGATGCCTGTCTGAAAAACAAAGATTTGTGTTCCCTATACATTTTGCTATACAGAATCACAAGGTAAAAATGCATAACTTTGTTAGGATTATTATAATCCCAGCTCTTTTACTCGGTCATTCCACAACTTTTCTGGCACAGTAACATGGCTGAATATGATGGATGGAGAATTCCACTGCCTCACTCAGCCCATATCCTACTGGCTTTGGACATCCTCTTGGATCGCGTGGTGTTGACCTGGATCCCATCCCGCAGAGGAATACGAAGAATCTGTGTCTAGGAAGCTACTGAGGAAGTTGTCTGCCTGCCGGACCTTTACACACCCCTGGTGCCATTTCAGCCCCAGCACACGTCCCGTTTCACAGGCTGAATCAAATCCCGTGGCTGTTGCCCGTGGGGCTGAACTCAGTTCTGTTAGAGCCACCGCTGAGAGCCGCAGGTGCTGTGTGTGTGATCTCAGGTGTGATCTCCCAGCCGTGCGCTGCGTGCTGAGATGCACAGCCAGGATACCAACACCCCTTAGTAGGACTTTAGACAGAGGACCTTGCTGCAAAAGCTCAGGTACTTACTGAGTTTTGGTGGTTGGAGGTTTTGTTGTTCAATTCAGCCTTTTTATTTCAGTGTCTTTGTTTCCTGTACAAAGCCATTTACCTCCTTGTTGGTGTGGAATAAACTGCCCCAGTCCTGCTTCAGGTCATTTCTCTTTGAACCCAAGAGCTACCTACACTTACTTCACTGTTGCAACGTATCGTTTGAGCTTCATGGAAGTCCTGCTGGTCAAGCTCAACCATTTTCCCTTTGCTTTCTTGCAGGCTCTGATACTTCACCAGCTCGGGCGCTATAGCTTGGCAGAGAAGATTCTCAGAGATGCCGTCCAGGTGAACTCCACAGCCCATGAGGTCTGGAACGGCCTGGGAGAGGTGCTGCAGGCTCAAGGCAACGATGATGCTGCGACTGAATGCTTCCTGACAGCGCTGGAGCTGGAAGCGAGCAGTCCCGTGGTCCCTTTTACCATCATTCCCAGAGTCCTTTGAGAGGGCATCTCCATCAACCTATTTTGGTCTGACTTCTGGGGGAGGAAACCCAGTGTATCAGGCTGCCTGGTAACTGATTAGTATGGAAAACTTTAGAGCTACAGGTAACAAACTCCTGTCTTTTGCGGGAAAGTGGCCAAACCGGTGACGTGATGCAATACGTTACTGTTAGAGTGAGAGGACAAAATGGCCAGCCAGAACCAAATCACTCGTATCGCCTGCGGTTTTGCCCTTGTAGTTTTAAAACATCATTATATTGTTCATGGATGATGTGCCATATTTTGTTCGTGATACTTGAGTGTTACATAAAATTATAATGGAATCAACTACCAGACGTAGAATAATATATTCCCGTTAAAATTCAGTGGCAGAGCAGACTATTTTTAACAAGGCTGTTAATAAAACTGTTCTCTTCCTGCCTCTCAACCTCTTTTGGCCCAAAGTCAAAATGTGAATTTTTCTGTTTCCATCTCTATTTTAGTCCAGGCCAGAAAATCACTTGAGTTCTTGTTTTCAGTTGTTAATAACTGTAATGTGTGGCTAACTGTTATCTCTATTTAGAGCAAAGGCTGAGTACAAGAATATTTATATTTTACCAGTGTATGCCTGTTACAAAAAATATATTAGTTATTTAAGTTTAACTTTTTTATGTGAATTCAGAGTTTATTTATCAATGGAAATATGTAAAAAGAAGCCTCAAATGGAATATTTACCGACATTCCTTATACATGACCCACACTTGGCTAAATGGGAAGATTATGTTAATAATAAAATGATTTTTAAATGGAACCTTTCTTGTGTCCTGGTTAGGAACCCGGGGTCATATAGATGTCTTGTGATCACATTTTTGTGATGTGGGGTTTGTGTCTGGCCTCAGATGAGCAACATCAAAATGAAATACAATGAGGCCAATCTAGAGAAAACAAACTGAGGTACTCTCTTTGCCAGTGGTGGTGTTAACTTAGATTTCAGGTTTCCTTAAATCTTCACTTCTTTGCCTTTTTTATTCCTTTCACCCCAGCTCTCGGTGAAGTCAGATTACTCTGCCTCTGAATAGGATGTGGACATCTATGTATACCTTGGTAGTGCTTGGGAAGAGCATGTTAAATATTTACACACTATTCTCCAGTTTTCTTTACCTGTCTTTGTAGTTCTTGTGGATGGAGTGATGCACTTCACTCGTAAGAGAGAAGCAACAATATGTTTATTGATAACAAAGGTTGATAGTAAATGTGACAGTGGTTTAAGATGATTTGATGGCAAGGTACATTGGATTATTTACTGCATCTGGGACAGGGTCAGACGAGACTGTCAGCGAGACCCTCCTGTTGAGTCACAAGGTTCTGAAAGGACCCCCTGGCTTTCTAAACAACTTCTCAGAGGTAAGTGCAGGTACAGCTGGATCCACATTTAGCCTCAGACTTGGTTAAGAGTTTATGTCTAAAGAATTACATATGTACAATCAACCCCTTCTATGATTTAGCCGAGATTACAACATTTCATTGCACTTGTTCTCCCTTCGCTTACCGAGTATCTGATGCGATAAGGATTCTCACAACCTCGAGGAGTAACCATGGGGGGCTTCCCTACCCAAGGGGAGATCCCGGCGTGCAGCTCGCTGCTGTGCAGGAGAGCTCAAAGAGCTCTGGGCTGTCCACTATGGAGTAAGGTCATTGACTCACAGTCGTATTTGCACGGCAACCCCAGATGCCAGTTTCTTCCAAGTTGGGCTTGAGTCAGTCGTGGAGCAGCACTGTGTCCAGGTGGGCACGCTACCCTACACCAGCCCTTGGCTGTGTGCTGTTATCTGTCTCCCCCTGTGCAGCCATCGGGACCAGATGCACCCATCACAACCATCAGGGGTGGTTATCACTTGATCAGAGTTACCAGAAAGTGCCGGGTTGGGGATGGGGGGAGCACCGTAGTAGCTCTTTCTCAACATCTCCTGTGCTTTGCGTCCCTTGAAGGAAAAGCTGGCCGGTAAGACGTCACTGCCATATCGGTAGTGATAAGGCCAAATGTTTAGTAGACAAATACTTGCCAGAGTCTCTCTGGGATGCGTGGAGAAGAGTCATTTATTGCAATGAATATTCGTGGGGTGTGAGCTGGGCAGTCTGGTGTCTGTTCATTCACAACCTTGGGCTCGTATGGAGCCTGGGAAGAATTCCAGGTTCCCCGTCAGACTGGGTGCTCCTTGGTATTTACCTGATTCGTTGCAAGAAGCAATTTTAAAGTGCTTAGCACAAGATAACAGATGATTCAGAAAAATAACAGCAAATGTTTTAATTTGTTGCTTGCCAGAGAGCTTACTCACCTCAAATGCATGGAGGATGCTCGCTGTGAGACAGGCTCAGCACGCTCCAGTGAGAATCTCCAAACGACTTAAACTTGCAGGAGCTCTTCATTTTTGCCTCTTCCTTTTTCCCCCATGGCATTTCATGTGCTTTTTAGGCTGAGGCTACTTTCAGATTGTGTCTCCTTAGTGCTTAGACCATATGTTCTCTGTAAAATGGACCGAAAGGCTGTAATGACTAGTGTTTTCAAATCTATTTAAAAGCCAGGAGAAATTGTCTTGTCTTGTTCATTGCAAAAAACTTTTCCTTCCTGTTCTGCATGGTTTTTTTCCCACTGTCTTTAGCTTTTTTTTTTTTTCTCTTTTTATTTGCCAAATGTTTTCTCTTCTCTAGTCTCAGTTTGGGTACATGCTCTGGCCCTGTTGTCTTTTAGCACCCACTATATGGTACCTGGTGTACCAAAAGATACTGCAAAACCATTAGTTGTTTAATTCAGCTCCTCCTGAGCCTTTCTGCTATTCCACTTCAGTTACTGAAACTTGTAATAGAATACCTTTCACAAGTACGCTCCTTCACAGTATTTATTCACCTTTTATGATAAAAATCAAAGCTTTTCTAACAAGGCAGTTTGTACCTGGATCTGAGGCTGGTGGTTGCTCAAGAGACCTTCAGACAAAAGTGGCGAATAGGAGAATTCTGTAATAGCAGAATTTATCTTTGATTCTTCTCATTTAATGTAAAGTCCCGGCCTCTCTTTTGATAAGCTCCCAAAGTGGGAAGGTTAGCAGTCAAATTGTGTCGTGCATTTTATTTGTGGAGAAGTTGTCACTGCTGTTGTGTGTATCAAGTGAACCTGAATATCTGTTTCATTTTTCTGACACTGGAATCAGTTTCACTGTAAATCCACAAGTTTCTGCCTCTTGGGAGTAGCCTCAGCTACCTGTTTTTAAAAATGTGTTATCACTGTAAGGCTGTACATTCACAATTTTTCAGTCATGAGTGGAAATCCATGCAGCTTATGAATTAAACAGCAACACCTGTTTATAGTTTTCAACTTAAAAAAAAAAAAGGTTACTCGGTTTTACAGCTGTAACTGTATATTTTTTTAATCTATTTTAGTTGATATACAGAAAAATCTGCCTTTTGCGATCTGCTCTCAGACCACTCCGGTATCTCAGTCACAGGAGCAGTCCAAACAACTCCAGCGCGGACAGCCAGTCCGGGGAAGCGTGTCCCTTGGTGCTGGTGGGTCAGTGTCATCTGCATGGGGGCTGCTGCTGGACTTCGTGGCTGATCATCTCTATGTGGACACGCAGATCTACGTGTGCTTTTGCTCTCCCAGCCTGTGTCAGAAATAATCGCTGTTCAGATGAACAGTGAGATAAATCAGGCTGATCCAGCTGAAACTAAGCCGACCCATTGCTCCCTTGCACCGGGGTTTTAGCAAGCTTTGAGTAGAAGCCTAGTAGAGGCTCCAGGTAGTTCTTTCATCTGATTTATTGCATAAGTAGTAACACTAAGAGAAGGGGAGACAGGACTTCCCCTCCACACAGCAGCCTGTACTTGTGTCAGCTAAAAATGGTGATTAAATTGTGTTGTCAAGCACTCTGTGTCACTATAACGACAAGTTGCACAAGCTTGAGATCTCCAGCCTTTCAGCAGCAATCAAATACGCTTCTCTTATCCGTAAGACTAGAACAGCAGGTTTTGGAGGAGACTTCCCTTCCTCTGCAGTGTGCTTGTGATCCTCAAAACAATTAATATTCGGTGTATTAAGCATGTGCTAGAGTGTAACAACAATCTCTGTTGCATATGATGAAATGTTTGACTCCGCAGCGCTTACAGTAAGAAAACTTACCATTCAAGTAATTGGTTGAAGTTTATATCTAGTTTTGGTGCGGATAACCATTTTTACTCCAGGATTTTTTTCTTTCTTCCATGATTGATAGAGAACCACAGGAACAAGAGAAGCAACCCAAGCAGAACTAATTTAACTGTATCTTTGAAAACTTTTGTCACTAATTGTCTGCATTTTAAACATCACAGGCTATTTTAAAAAATGCTACAGTTTTCCTTGAAAATCTGTTTTTTCCTGAGTAGACTGTTCTACTCTGGAATGATAGTGTAAGCCTGGATATATCGGAGTTCCAGATTTACCTCACTAATTCTTTGTTTGTTCAGTTGTCAGTTAAAATGACATTTTCCTTAACCATCAATCTGGCAATCTTCCTCTCTAGCATCAGGTTAAAAACCTTGTACACTGAGATATGCTTTCAGCATGTACGCTTCTCCAGCATTTCATCCATTTAACCTCATCGTCTCCAAACTACCTTCTCTGACCCCACCAGCAGGTTATATGGGAATGTGCTGCACTTCCATATGCATCTGTGTTGTCACCAAAAACAGCTGGTAAGAATCCTGCTCATGGACAACAGGGAGGACGGTGAATATTCAGCTTTTGGCCTGCGTGGTTGTTGTCACTAATTACGTGAAACTCGGTGGGAGTCTCTCAGATCTGCGAAGCCAGCAGCTGTGCTTGAAGAGATGGGACAGTGAAGTTAAAGAGAATCAGAAAGAAATGCAGCCCTAAGCTTTTTTGGGAAAAAGTGTGTGTGGGGTGGGTGTTGCTCAGACGTCATTCTTCCACGTTTTTGGGGTGCGTGGTCCTGATGTGCTGCTTTGTCACCACCTTGGCTGCCTGGCCTTTCTAGTTTTCAGTTCAAAGAATCTTTGTAGCCTAGACTACAAGCGCCTAGACTCCCTAATTATTATGTCCAAGACAGAAAACTGTGCCTTTTAATTTATAAATCCTTTGAAAAGATGTAACTGTGTCTGTCCAGCTCCTGTTACGTACCCAGTCCTGGGACAGACAGGCGCTAGTGCCACTGCACTGTCATTTTTGCCTGGACATTTTCCGAGTCCAATAGGTGACACCGATGATCTTCTGGATGCAGACCGTAAGGCACAGCAGGAGCACCGCAAAGCTCCCAAAGGTAGGAGGGTGAGTGCTTTTGCTTTTATAAATATGCCTTCACTTAGAAAAGTTGCACGGAGGAACTGAGTGTAAAATCCTATTTTAGACATTAAAGGGTTGATGAAATGTGTTATTGTTGTGCTGAAGTATTTTCCTTTGCGCCCTTACGTGAGGTGGGCACCTCCGTTGAAGACAATACTCTTGTTTGCTCCATGCAGGTATAAATCTCTACAGCCTGCTCCCCCCGTCTGCGTTGGAGCAGCACGACTAACTCTTGGCTCCCTCTCCGCCTCTAAAATTGTCTCTCGAAGAAAATGACACTCTCCAGTATGAAATTAATCAAGGCGCCCTGTCTATCAGGCTTGAAAAAAATAATCAGTAAACATAAGACATAAGGTAATGATAATATTTGTTGGTTATTACTGCAGTGATGTGGCTTTAAAAAGGTGTAGAGTCAGTGTTTTACTGTTGGTTTCTGTAGCTGAGCCCCGCTTTGCTGGGAGGAGGGTGAAGCCGGGGCTCCCTCCCATCAGCACAGCCAAGGAACAAACATCTGATCAGCATGTGTGCCCTCGGGCTTGCCACCAAAGAGAAAAATGTATGTGCTTACAATTTTTCAAAGTCTAATTACTTCTACACATGTGCACACACGTGCTTGCGGGCTACAGCAAGCCAGGTTGCAGGTGCATTGTAGACCTATGGCAGAAAGTTTTGAGAAAACTCAAAGTTCCTCCGCAAGTTCACTTCAGCTCCTGTAAAGCTGTCTCCTCTATCAACAGGCTCTGTTTTTCTGATGGAAAGTTGGTGGTGCCAGAAAAGGAAATTCTGACCCCAATTTTCACTTCCAGTGCATGTCAGATGTATTTCAAATAATGAGTCTTGAGACATTATTATTAGTGCAGGTTTTCCCAGGATGATTGTTTTTCAAAAAGTACCAACTACTAATGTAGGACTGGAGGGGGCAACAGAGGCCATAAAACATAACAAGTTGCTTTCCTTTCGACTGCCTTGCAAAAATAGCTCTTTAGGTGGAGTAAAACAAATCTTCCGACTGCACAATTATTTTTTAAGGATCCCTGCCAGAAGGTTGTGGTTTTTTTCTTTTTAATCTTGCAAGACAGCTTTTAGGGTAACAAACTCCTGGGTGCTGGAGCAGGAACCCTGCGACCTGCAGGGTAGTTCCTATGACTGAAGCATCCAGCAATTGCCCTCACTGACATGGGACCTACACGCTTTTAGGCTGAAGTCACTTCTTCCCACACACGTGCTTCAGGAGTAAGTCCTGCTTGCGTGATGATCCCATTGTCCTGTGTCTCTGGTGCTTCCCCACACTGGTGCGCCACCTATGGGAAGCCAGGTTTCTGGGGCAGGTGCACCTGGCACCCCTGCCTCCCCGGACAGGAGTGGCACAGGGCGGCAGCACCACGTGGAGCAGTAAATCACAACACACCTGTTTGCGAACACTTGCTTCGTTATGTGTACTGAGTCAGCCAGCATTGGCATCTCAGAGATTAAAAATAAAAAAGAGAGTAGGCACAAGCTTCTCTGGCTTATGAAAAGCCCCAGAGGGCCCACCAGCAGATGCAAACAAACCCTTGTACAGTTTCGATTTTCTACTGTCAGAGAGCTCTGGTAAGTTCTTCATCATCTGGTTTGTGCTAGAGGCTTCACCTGAAAGATCTTATACTGCAGGCCTGAGCTTCAGCAACAGAACGGGCTAACCAAAACACGTCTTAGATGCCAGGTTATGGTGCATCTTCATCTTATGCCTGACCCAAACCATCAGCAGATGCTGTTGAAGAGGAGACCTTGTCCCTGCATTTGCTCTGCTCCTGTTGTGTTATGTCTCGTGAGTGTGACGCTGCAGGGTGAGTCAGACCAGCTCACGGTGCGCAAGGCCTTTACTTTTGGGGTTGTATTTTACTGCAGAGGAGGCAGTGGAAGTGGGGAGGTGATGTGAGCTCCTCTCAGAAATAGCCAGCGATTAGGTTGGATTATGCCCACTGAGAACCTGCACTGTTGTTTCCCTCACTCTTTTCACCAAAACAAAGGCTGAAGTAGGGTGGTAGAGCACGAGTTAGTTGGTCTGGCAGTTCCCACCTGGGTCTCACCCACATGTACACACAGGGTGGTTGTCCCATCCTGGCTGCAGAGCACCATGCTTGCCCTTAGAAATGCAATAGGAAAGAGCATTGTGGGTTTCTGTTCCCAGCTGAGGTGCCTTTGCTGTGAATAGCGGGCTCATGTATTATGCTACTGATGTCTCTTGTTACATTATAGTTTGAAAAATAGAGACTGGGTGATAATAGAGACGCTCAGAAAAAATTAAAATGCACTTTGTACAACTGTGATGCTGATAATCTGTAAGACAAAAATATACCACATGCTTATGTAGATGTTCTTGCTCAGAAATAATGTGGACTTCACTCACTGTAGCTTACAAATGCATCATCAGAATTTGTTTAGTTGGTGTCTAACAGTAGCCTAGACCCATAGTTCCCAACCTTGTCAGAAGTACTGGAGGACAGGAGGCACAGGTTATCTGGGTCACGACTGAGAAGACTCAAAACAAATGGCCAACATACCCCAGCATGTATCAACCTCACCCTGTGATTCTTATCTTAGACCTTGATTCCCTGTCTGTAGAAAATCTGAATAGGAAGTGATGCTATTGCACAGCTATTTCCCTTCCTGGCCTCAAAATGGATTTGATTTGTGATTCTTGGCCATTATCACCACCAAACATTCAGTGCTGCCTCTCATGGGTTGCAGTTTTTAATAATTCTCTTGCTATAGGCCCAAATTAGGCCAATGGTAGCTTAGGGCTCTGGCACGAGATGGACTGACGGTCCCAGCAGTGTTGCCGTGCTTGCGAGACAGCTCTGTCAGCATCCAGCCTTTGCAGACAATTCTAATAGGATTTTCACTCGGTGTGATATACTGTGGTATTTGGGATGCAATCTTAGCTACGTTTAGCAAGGTCACTCGTGTATCTTACTCTTGTTTGAAAGACAAGGGACCTGTGCCAAACCTTGCCCACACCTGAGGTGTTCTCCAGGTGATAATCCTGGTGCACAACAAGCCCGCAGTGTTGTAACACCCAGAGATCTAACGGCAAGGCGACGGCCTTGTGGTGTGGCTATACAAACACACGACAAGCAAGGGCTTTGCCCAGACAGCCTCACTCTGCCCGGGAAATGAGGCACTGAATGTACAGCAGATAAATGTCTAAAAGGCTCTAGCCAAAGGTGAGAAAATAATACGTTTTCAGAAGTATGCAGTCAGCTCAAGTGCATTCCCACTAATTTAGCAGGGATGGTCATAAAACAGCTAACGAGCCCTCCTGAGGGCTGGCACATACTCCAGGAAAGCTGGACTTCCCACCATCTTGGAGGAAGTGTGCATTAGCTTTTTCGTAAGCAGTTCAAAAGCAGACATAGATTCCACCTCCTTTTTGTTCTACTCCCCACTACATGCATATCAATGCTCTTCTCATGTTCTGATGCTTCAGCCTCCTTTCTGTGCAGAGGATGGATGATGTGATCAGTGACAAGCACTGCCTCCATCCTGTTCCCCATCCTCGATTTCCCGTTTCACTGGGAGACACTGAACGATATGCTCCAATGGCTTCTGTGTCCTGATTCCTAGAAGAAAGCGTCCTCCAGAGAGCAGCGCACTCAGCCCGAGATGCTCAGGCACAGCGGCAGCTGCAGCCTGTGTGAAGTGGGGGTGGTATAAATAGCTGCGGGAAGAGAGGCAGGAAAAATTACATGGTATGGTGCTATGGCCAGAGCTGCAGCACTCAGGTTCAGTTTGGTTCTGCAATAAGCTTTGTTTTAGCCAGCATCAGAGTTATATCGGGCGGTTCTAAAGTTGCCAGTTTTCTTCATCTGGTAAAATTCAGGTTCTGATTCTCTTACAGAAATTTTACTGTGGTATCAGTGACTGTGGGTTTTAGAGCTCTATCTTAGTCACTGACTTACAAAAAAGAAAAAAGCATATGGATTCTGCAAGCCAGGGACTCTGCGCTCCTTGGGCCTTGCTTTGAACACCGTGTAGCCTTCGTGAACCCCGTCTTCCCACTTGCAGGACAGCCAGCCTCAAAAGAGGGGTGCTTTCTCCTTGATTCTCCTCCTTACCCCGCTGATTAGCTGCCTCCCTCTGTGCTCCCAGCCCGGATTAGACAAGGCCTGAAGTGCCCTATGCTCTGGGTGAGGCTGTAACGTCTGGGCTGTCGTAGCCTGGCTAGAGGCTCTGGCAGGGCTGGCAAAGGTCACTGCAGCCACACGCTGTTCCTGCGGGGCTGGTGTCCTCTGCTGGGCCTGGTCTGGGCACATTCTCACACCAAGCCCAAGGGGACTGCAGCAAAGCAGTGCTGAAGCTTCAGGGTTAGGAATCAGGTGTCTAATGGGCCCAACCTGAGCACCTCCAGCTGTATGTGGTGCTTGGTTTAATATGACACACAAATTTCCCTACTGACCAGGAGATACTCGGGGATTTTTAGTGCTTTGAGCCTCCTGACGCCTGGAACTGCACATTGCTCTCCTGAATGGTCACCTACATTCCATCAGTGTTCCCAGTGCATTCAGCTGGGTGGCACCACTGGTGCCTGTGTTAACTCCAGATTACCATCTGAGGGAGGTGAGGATTTAACTAAACCCTAAACCTTGGGTGGGGAGTGGAAATGGCACTGAGGTTCTCAGTCTGCCTGGAGCAAATCCACAGGCTGACAGACTTGAGATGTTTCACAAGTTAATGCTGCGTATGGCAAATGGTAACTGTCATCCATTGCCCCAGCATGGAAATGGCAGGAAATGCTTGGCTGAGGCCTCACTTGTGCCTCCAAAGGGAGGTGCCTGCTAAGCTGAGCTTCTTGACCAGCACTGCCAGTTCCCGGCTCCAGAGCTGGAGGCGGACGAGGTGCTGGAGCATTTCAACCCACTGGTAGGTGCAGCTGGTGATGACTTGTGACTGTCACTGGTCTGCGCACATCACTGTGTCAGGTCGATACATGGCATTCATAATAAAAACTCACGCTGAGGCCATACTTTGGCAACAAAGCTCTTAGAGTCCTTTTGCTGGTGCAACGGCTGATGATTGGACATCTTCTTTACCAGCAGTGTGTAGCAAACTTGTCCCAGCTTGTGAACCTGTAGTGAGGTGCTGCACCAGGAATACTGGTTAATGTGAGCTGACCCTGCTGTTGTGAAAGACTTTTCTGGGTGTCACTCTATATATAGACTTATCCTTAAATTATGTTCTCCAAGACAGATCTATGTCCTTCTTGGTTGGCATGGCTTGGCTACTGGCTGACCCCTGCCTTGCAAAAGCAAGCCCAGTAATCTTGAAAAGCACCATAACTAGTCAGTGTCCTAAAGAAACCAGTGTGACCCAGGGAAGCCCTTCAGCCTCCTAAACCCAAGGAATAAAATACCCACAAAGGAATGTAACCTCAGGCAGGAATAAACAGTTCAGCTTCTGCCTGGGTCTTAGCTGAAAGTCCCAGCAACACTGGCAGACTGGGTGAAGGCCATGTTCTGATGGTTCCAGCAACTGTCTTCTGATGGTTTCTGATGTGCTCAAGTCTGAAGCAGCCTGAAAGAGCAACACTGCAATGATCCAGCTATTCTCCTCCAGCAAGATGGAGAAAGTCTTCACCCATGAGATGCCACCAGCATCCAATTTATATATTGACTGCATGCTTCAGGTTCCTTAGCACCGTTTACTCCAACACCAGAGGCCTCCAGCCTTTGGTCAAGTTGCAATTGCAAGCCAAGAAGCCTAACTGAATTTTTAAAAAAACCACAAATATGGTACTGCAACTATATCAACTATTTATTGCTCATGCACAAAGTCCCGTTTCACTGCTATTAGCAGAGCACTCAGGCCCTTACATGCTAGGTATTTACTGTTTGTCAGCTCTAACTAGAAGCTTTGTAGTGTAAGATGGAAAACACCAACAACCACCTTTGACCACTTTGAGTGTCCATGGTGAGCTACCTCAGGCAGATAATGCACAGTAACCAGCCTAATCTCCCTGTGCACTCGCTGCAGCATAGGAGAAGGCTTACTGGCAAGGAACTTGCAAGAAGTGCATTAAGCCACCTTCTAGAAGAAAAACTTGAATTTCATTAGCCACCTAAAGTGAAACTGAGCCAGACCTGGTGGACTGTAAATTTACGTTGCTAGTGAAAAGCCTCCTGGAGTAGAGATCAGAGTAATCAGCCCTTCTAATAAATGGGGTGAGATTCAGGAGGCCTGCAAGGGAGCTCCCCACTTGCACAGAGTGCACCAAGGCGTGTTACTGACAGCTGTACAGCGTTTCAAGCAGTTACTGCCAAGTGGCAGGTGCTTTCTGCAGTGGCTAACACTAAAGGAGGCTCTGAATATGTATGTTGCCCTCTCTGCTGACAGCTGAGTCTCTTATGTAGTGAAATGCAGAACATCTGCCAAAAGAGCAAGCCTTCCTGAATAAATTAGCATCCACCCGGGATATGGGCTTGGACCTCTCAACTGGCTGAGACCAGCTAAGAGACCAGCAAGGGGACACAGGGGCAGCCACACCTCACTGCCCAAGTCTGCAGAAGGCTGGAGAAAGTCAAAACCGTATTGCATGCAGGAGGCACGCCAGGGAGCCCCACGGGCCTCGCCCATGTTCGGGTCTTTTGCGGCAGCCTGGGACTTGTTCAGGGCAATTTCCAGGTGAGAACAGGGAGTAAAAGGCCACCCCAAACCACAGATGGGAAAAGAAGGGAAGGGAAGGGAAGGGAAGGGAAGGGAAGGGAAGGGAAGGGATACAAAGCTGTGTAGTGGTTTCCATCAACCTAGCCTGGAAAATATAATTCCTCCTGCACATCGTTGCAAGCCCACAAGCGGTAGCAGGCACACTGCTGGGAGCACAGCCCAGCCTCTCTGCATGCCATCACTTGCTGATGCCACAGTCCTCTACATCACTGAAGGACCAGAATAACAGAGAAGCAAACTCCCTGATATTCAAGCTCTGCAGCAAGGAGCTGAGCAATTCCTCCTTGGCCCCACAGGTCATCAACAGAAGCCCTGATGCACAGACCTAAGGCATTTCAAGAGAGTGCAGGCAGGATCAGCAGAGACATTTCTGCCTCTTTTTCAGCCTCTCCTCCCTTGAAGTCAGGAATCTGATGCCAAAGGAGACCTCGGGATATCACATCCCTTTTGTCCATTGTGGGGCAGCACTGCCTTTCCCTTGCTGAAGCGACGCAGCTGAGTCCTCTGAGCAGCAGGCTCTGCAGACCTTCCAAGGAAAAAGGCCATTCCCAGAGGTCTGCATCTTCCTTCGCGGAATTTATTGTCCAGGCTGTGGCTCAGGTCATAAGGCAGCTGCCTTTGTTGTCTGGGTGGGAACACTCACTACCAGGGAGAGGAGGAAACTCAACCAATTTTAATCGCAGTTTGGCTGCCAGTGCCAAGACCAGGAAAATACTTGTTTGCATGATTAGAAACAAGATGTGTTACATACACACAGTCTCAAGCAATGAGTGCCTGAGAATAGCAGACAATAACCTCCTGGCTGAATACAACGCAAACCCCAGGGCTATGACCTTCTGGCGTGATTCTGCCTCTAGGACGCTGATGTTCCCAGAGCTCACACAAGGGAATGGCACCTCAGCCAGATTCCTGGTTTGACCAGGAAAATGAAAATGTACTGGGGAGCTAACAAGCCCTTAGCAGTAAATGCAGCTGGAAGAAAGAGGGAGCCTATGTGCATGAGGCATAGCGGTGTTTGGTGAGGGACAGTTTTAGGTCTCCATCAGGAGCAACTCAGTGGGCGTCAGTGAGCTGCAGTGGTTCAGAGGAAAACAAAATCCAGGTCTTCGTGTCTGTGCAAAAAGGCACTGAGCAGAGACTCAAGGCAGCCACAGGCCAGGGTTAAAGCACTGCTCCCCTTCCAGTGGGGGAATCTGGACCTCAAATCAGGGTGGGAGCTCAGTGAAAGCTTCAGGATTTCTCTTTGAGGAGCTCAGACTGCAGCTCACAAAGGGTCAGGCCACAGAACAGCACAGTCCTTAACGGGGTCAGGAAGGGAGCTGGTCGTGCACAATGTTTTCACGTGGCCTGCCTGTAACATGGGTAAACCCTCAGTGACAAGACTCCTGCCACCAAATCCCCATCAGATCTATGGTGATCTTTGCAAAAGATAATCGAATGCAACCTCCCTCTTATGGGAGTGTTAGAAATGCAAAGCATATATACAGCTGAAGAGCAATTCTTTAATTTCTGAGCAGTTAGCACAACCTACAACACCAGCTGCAGAACCACACGTTTGGTCTCTGTCCCTCTCCCTGTGTGTGTCTCTTTAACATTAGGGAGGCAAGTGCTTCAGCTTTTACTTGAAAAATCGTTAATGCAACTGTCTAAACCCAGCCTTCCTTCATTGATGTTGTCTATTTAGGTATCTTTTGCAGCTCATCATCTGTCACAAGAAATGCAGCACATTTGGTTTTTTATACTGCAGGAACTAGCAACACCCTCTGCTTCCTAAATCTTCCAAAATAAGTTGCATGCATCTCCAGATAACTTGCAGATGAGCCAAAAATAGGGAAAGCCAAGCTCTGAATTTAATTTTTTGCTTTTCATTTTTTTCTTGGATGTGCTCCCTGTGTTGAGCAGTTGCACTTCCCGTTAGGTCAGGCACTAGACAACAGTTTTCCAAGAGCCTGGAGATGAGAGAAACCCATAAAACAATTCCACATCCATCAGCACAGAGCTGCTGGCACTCACAGAAAGGTCTGCCCTGGAAGTGGCCTGGGTTGTCTCTCTCCTGTCTCCTTTCTTTATAGTGATATTTCTCTTCCAAAAACCTTCCCAATCTGTCTGCTTTTGTCTGTTCCTGCTACTTACTGAGCCTCTTCGGTTTTCTCAGGCTGTGCATCCCTCAGTGTCTTGCTCCCACCCACTGCTGAGATTAATGCTGTGTAATATTCCAGAGCTATCACATTCTGGTATTTGAGCTCACCTCCTTCTTTCTCAAAATCAAATTTTAATTAAAAAAACAACCACACAACTGGGAGCCTGTCTGTCTAAGTGGATACACAGAACTAGGAGCAAGTAGCAGTTGGGGGGGTAATGAAGGGGAGGTCATGTCAGAAAAAATGGGTAGTCTTTATGATGTGGAAAAGGTTCTCCATATTATTTAAGTGTAGGTATGTATCTTCTATGAGCCCACACTCCCTAGAGTGCAGTAAAAATCCTGCCTAATTTGGAGCACCCAGGTGCTTCGCATTGCCCTCCACAGGTTTCCTGACCAGGTCAGCAAGAAGGCAGAGACTGCACCAGCCCAAAGCCTTTTTGGAGGTGGAGTTGGAACAAAGGAGCCGTCCTGCTCCATGGACGTGCTGTTGGTGATGAGCGACCAGCTCAGGGCAAGCCTGGCTGCAGGCTGGTGGTGCTGTGATTCGCCCCCGCGGGCTGCGTGCCAGCTTGGAAACAGCCAGGAAATCGAATTCTTGCACTTCTTAGGACACAGGCAGGAGTTGGGTGGGAAACTGGGCAAATCTTGATAGTGAATAACCGCAGAGTCTCTTGGCCGATCTGTCTCCAGCGCCGGTATGGTTATGGTGGGAGATGGGCACCCTGTTCATGCCTGTTCCCAAAGGGGCTGGATCTGCCCTTTCTGTGCGCCACAAGAGGAACAGAGGATCTGGCTCCCTCTGCCCAACCCAAGGGCCAGCTCCAGAGCGCAGCAGATGACTTCACCACACCGGATAGAGGAGGCACTTTCTACCCACACTTGCACTTCTCTTTGAAACAAGTGTTGCTCCTTTGCCTTTCAATGGAATAAACGCCACGGTAGGTAAAAATGTACTTGCATATTATGTGATGGAAGAGTGGGCTAAAAAGGTAATGATGACTAACTCGAGCATTTCAAACCTAGGTAACTGAGTTCCCTGGAAGAGCAAATTAGGTGGCGTGTTGTTACTGACAACTCCTCGAGCAGCCCAGTTGGGTACATGGCAGACAGGCCTCCTCACCCATAGAGCAAAATGCCAATTTACGTGTTACAGGATGATGTTTTTCTTCCTAGGAAGGGCAGTCTCTGTGGGCTGGAGCTGATGAAATCTGCTCAACTTCATACCTTTTGTGGGCAATGCTTGGATGGACAAAGCCCTTCTTCTGTGCCTTTCTGGAGAAAGAATAAACCACCTTATTCCTACATGTATTGAACTCAGCTGCCAGCCATTTTCAGTTTCAATAAAGCGAGAGCATCTAAACTTTGGCTGGCATAAGAGTCCAACAGCAACGAGGTCAAAAAGGAGAGAAGCATTCTGCACGTTGAAGAGAGCTGGGATATTTGCCAAGATCAAGCACAATTTTTTCGCTAGCCAGTCAAGGGACACTGAAGATTTTCCAGACATTGTTGTCCAGTTCAGAACAGTTTGGCCAAAAGCAATATTCTGGAGGAATCCACTCTGTTCTGAATTTGGATTTTATTTTTAGTCAAATGGTCTGTCCTTCATTGCAAGGAGGAAAATACCATACAATCTATGTTCAGGCATCCACAAAAATACTGCTTGGAGACATACTGCAGTAAGAGCAACCCCACCACTGATTCTCCTTCATGTTGGAGTACAGCCATGGTGCCTATCATTGCTTTGTATGGTGTCCAATAAACTTCAGCGTGTGGAAACATTGATCTCCTGTCAGTGGGGCTCACTACCCAGCAACCTTTGCCCAAGCCTGGCTGATGCAGAAGGTCACTTTTCTGCTACCAGCGCTTTGGGTCAGGGGAAGGCAGCAGCAAGCAGCTGGCCTTGCCCTCTGCTGTCATGGTCCATGTGCCCAGCCTGACCTTCTCCCTGGCTTCAGGCTTCTCTGCAGAAACACTCCCTGCTTGTCACGGGGAGCAGTTTTACAAGGCCCCACCACCTATTACACACTGCAGCCATTTCTGCTGCATGCCTGTGGTCAGCTTCTCCACAGTGGTGACAATAACACATGGGCTCTGGAAGTGGTAGGAGGAAACCGGAAACACTTCTCAGCTTTTCACGTGAAGTCTTCTGGGACATGTCACATTGCCCCAATAAAGCCTACAAACACACGTCTCCCCGGTGGCCAGAGGTTTACCCCAATGCAACATCACGTCCTGTCATAGACCCTTCCCTGGAAGACTGGCAAATTAGGCCAGCTCAGTGTTATTTGACAACATAATGAGGTCTCCTCAGAAATGCGGTTTCAAAACAGATTACCTGGGCTCACAGATGAGCTGCCCTCTGGTCACAAAATAATCCTGCTTAGGGGAAATCTGAGCACAACAGCAGTGCACAGGGATATTTCTACTTAAAACTGTAGTATAACCCGGTCTGAGATTTTTGTCTTTTACACCTTTTCTATACACTAGCTTGTTAATTGCTTTCTGTTTATAGAGGGTCCTATCATAGGCAGATGACACAGTGAACGACAAACATTTTGTAAGGCCCCTGCAGAGGCATCCAGCTGACAGATGCAGAGTAACCATTGCCGGCACTTGGTGATGCTCAGCAGCAGCTCTCTGTGCCCGTGGCTCTCAGACATACTGTGTCCCGCTTGGCAGATCAGACCACATGCAAAGGAATGAAAGATGAGGCTTTAGAAGAAGGACTACAAGTGTCCCCTGGACATTTTGTTCAGAACCTGCATTACACCCAATCCTTCAGCAAGCAAAAGAGATGTAGTTTATCATAATTTTATTTTCACTTAAAAAAAATAATTTGGAGCCTCCTCTTTCGTTCCCTAATAGTACATTAACTGTAGGCATAGGCATTTTCAGATAACAATAGTCTTTCTACTTTTCTATTGTAATGCAATGGAATAATATAAAGGTTTAGCTAGGAGGAGAGTTTGACTTCTCTGTGTAAAAGCTGTCACAGTGAAAACAAAAATAAATCCAGCAAATGGCTCAGCTGAACAAACCCACACTGCTTCAGCTGCAGCAAGGCGAGTTGCTGCACCGTGACAGCACTTGCTGCATCCAAGAGGATGCACCACTGCCGTGTATGCAGCAAGGAGCTGCCAGTATTTGCCAGATCTGCCCTGTTATCCACAGCTGCCTGTTGTCCTCTCTGTGCCCAAAAGGCTGGAGTACCAGGGCCATCAGCCTGCCATGTGTAGGGTTTAGCAGAACGGGAGGTGCAAAGCCACCTTTAACAAAGTAAGAATGAACATCTGCAGCTGGTGTTATCAAAGCTCTCTGCTAGCCTTGGATAAATGCATCTTGCAAATGCAGGAAGCAAGAATTCATAGAATAGAATCATAGCATCATTTAGGTTGAAAGACACCTCAGGATCATGAAGTCCAACCATAACCTAACTCTAGCACTAAACCATGTCCTTAAGAACCTCGTCTAAATGCCTTTTAAACACCTCCAGGGATGGTGACTCCACCACTTCCCTGGGCAGCCTGTTCCAATGTCTGACAACCCTTTCTGTGAATAATTTTTTCCTAATATCCAATCTAAACTTCCCTTGGCACAACTTGAGGCCATTTCCTCTTGTCCTATCACTTGCTACTCGGGAGAAGAGACCAACAGTTTTGTTCCTTCCTCACGTCAGTTTAGAAAGCCAGTGGTATATCAGCATGCATAAAAATTAACATTGTTTTAAATTATTTTAAAAAATAAGGTATATAATAATATGAAACATACGTATTACCTACGTATGAAGTACATATTACTTATATACTGGTTTATCTTATATACTTATATACTTATATCTTACTACTTATATACTGGTTTAATCAAGGACTGCAGAGAGCTTTGGGAACCCTGAGTGAAGGGTAACATATAGAGGGAATTGGGTCTGGCAGCCGAAAGCACTCAGTGATGGCACTGACATGCTCAAGGCAATGAAGACACACATTTCCAAAGTGAAGACCCCTCAGATAGGCACGTCTCCTCTAAATCAGAGAGAAAGCTCTATTCCTATCTTTCCACACCACGCCAAGAGGGTAGTATGAGCACCAGCAGTGTTTTTGTTATTACCGGGGCAGCTGAGTCCTTTCTCCCTATTCAGGGTCTCTCCCTAGCCAGACATGGCATCAGAGCTGCGGAGGCCCTCTCCCTGCCGGCGCAGTGGCAATGGCCGCTGGAACCCCCTGGCACAGCTCCTGGCCCAACTCCAGAAACACGTGCGGAGTCATCTCCTCCCTGCACCCTGCAAGCCAGCGCTGCCTTCCCCTGCCTTATCACCCCTGAGCTCCCTTCCTCTCCGTGCCGGAGGGCGGAAGCGCTGCCTCAAGCGCTGCTTACGAGGCACGCACGCACTCAGCTGTTGAATCCTCAGCCACTTCCTCCTTGGTAAGCTGGCCCAAGGACTGACCCACTTCTTCATGCGGCTCTTGGCCACATCCCTCCGTGGCGTCACTTACAGGAACAGGACTAAACTTTCCCTGTTTACAAAATGGCATTAAATCATAGTTGCCTTGTGTTGTTAATCAGTTCACTAAGCAGTAAATGTTCAACTTGCAGCAAAACCAATAATAATTAAAGCTGACGAAGTGCTTTAGTCTAGTGGGCATTGCTCAGGCACGGTGACCTGGCAGAAGCTGTGCTGATGGCGGGGCACAGCCTGCAGAGACCTGCACCACCCTCCGGGCCTCAGCCCCGCATCCTGCGGCTGCAGACACTCTATTTCTCACTTTTCCAGGAGCCATGAGACACACGGTAAGGGATGGACATGAAGCTGGGAGTAGCCCAGGGTTCACAAAACATCCTAGCGATACCCTGCGGCTTCACCAAAGGAGGCAGCTAGTGGAGTTCTGGGGAGGCCACTTTTGGGAGCATTTTGCAGGCTCCTGAGGGAGTCAGGGCCAGGTTTCAGTCCCCAGGCAGCTTGGTGACAGAAAGGCAAGAGGGAGGGGATCATTGAGATCTGGAAAGAGGCAGGAAGGAAGTGGGAGTGCAGCTTCCTGCTCAGGATGGTGAGACTTGACCTCTGCTCAGTTTCCCTATGACTAAAATGATATTTCTTAAAGCAGCTCTCCTTCCAAAGACTAAAAAATAGCAACTGTTGAAGCAGAGGAGACTGCTGACTAATGCTGTACTAGAGGATAAATCTTTTTCTTGAGAATAAATTGGTGCAAGCACCAGTTTTTGGATGAGCTAGGCAGGACTGTCAGGGTTACCCCATGCCAGTTCTCACGCAGACCGGCTTCTAAAATACGGAAAAGGCAACTAAACAGTGCAATTTCAATAAAACAATTTAAATAAAACTGTATTACAATCTACATAAATGACATTTCTAAGGGATCTGCATTTTCAGTGGCAAAAATTTTTGGAGTCCTCAGGTGAAAAGGGCACGAAAACTACCAGCAGAGACCACAGGCCTTCCCTGTATCAGCTCCACTTGAACATGAGGACATCATTTGGGAAAACATCCTATCCCGATGAGTTCCCAGTGACCATAGCCTTTGGCAAGCTGTGGCAAGGAGAGGTTCCCCTGATCATGAAAAATCTGGGCTTTGTTTCCAGGCTGAAGCTGTTAACATGGAACTTCCGTTTGCTTTCACTCTGCTCTCACCTGCCAGACTGAGGACGCTAACAAAAGCCTGTTCCTGATGAGAGTACCTATAGACAGAAAGCTTAATTTAGTCAGAAAGACAAAATTCCCAGTAGCTCCCACAGTGAGGCAGGGCTTTCAGTGCATTTGCCAAGCAGGCATTTCACATTGTGCCCATCCTACCGAGCAGTCTTGGCTGTGCTGTAGCAGTAAGCACAGCCCTTCTTTCTTCACCAGGCTCCAACTTTTATACCACTCCCATCACCCCTCCCCACCACCCCCTATAAAAGATTTTTTTTTTTTTTCTTTACTTTTCTCACATTTCCCTAGGGCTCCTAGAGATACTGCAAATCAGCACCTTCTGTAGTTTCTGCTCAAAAGTGTTTTGAGTGACTTCTGGACAAAAACCATTCCTTATTGTCATGCAACATTCACATCTCCATCTAGCTTCCTCCATAGGCCTTACCCTGACTGAGTACCCTGTTGAGTGTTGGGCTGGTACCACTGATATTGCTAGTTTTGTCCTGAAATATATTTAAAAAAAAACCTTGAAGAAATGCCTTATTTTTCTTTACTTGGCTCTTACAGAATCATAGAATCATTTAGGCTGGAAAAGACCCTTAATATCATCAAGTCCAGTTGTTAACCTTAAGACTGCTGTGTCCACCACTAAACCATGTCCCTAAGCACCACAACTACACATCTTTTAAACACCTGCAGGGATATTGACTCAACCACTTCCCTGGACAGCCTGTTCCAGCGCTTGACAAACCTTTCTATGAAGAATTTTTTCCTAATATCACATCTAACCCTCCCGCTGGTGCAACCTGAGGCTATTTCCTCTTGTGCTATCACTTGTTTCTTGAGAAAAGAGACTGACGTCCACCTTGCCACAACCTTGTTTCAGGTCATTGTAGACAGCAGCAAAGTCTCCCCTCAGCCTCCTTTTCTCCACACTAATAAAATGATAGAACTATGGTTCAGAGCAGTTTCTCTCTTTTGAAATTACCTCTTTGCCACTGTCCTGCTGTTACATGGTATATCGATTCACTACATTGCAGGAGAATTCAGGTGCCACTTACGCATTGGTGAGGTGTCTTCCCCAAGCAATGCCCATCCAGCACCTCAGAGGAGGTCAACATGTGTGGCAGATGCCTGCTCTGGAGTTGTGCCAGTCAAGGGAGAAGCCCAGGGTAAGAAAAAGTCAGTCTGACTTTGCATTCCTCTGTGGCAAAACACTCTTCTGGTTAAAAAGAAGCAGATCTCCCTGGGGAGTGCAAATTAGCAACCAGTATCTGACACTGTTTGTCTTTCTTCTGATGGATGAGCCATTTTTTCCTCTCTTTCAGAGTAATACTTGGCTGTACTTTCCTTTTAATGAGCTTTTGAACCAAAGCCTAAAATGAATCAAAGCCATTGGAGGGAGGGGCAGGGGGACACATGACCCAAACCTTTGCCTTTTTTCCCTTTTTCTTTATAAACAGAAGTTGCACCTTTCATTATTGAAGGCCCAGTGATTTGCTTCTGGAGCAGCAGGTGACCTGTCTGCTGGTTTACCAGTGATGAACGTCAAGCAGGAGGCTGCTGCTGCCGCCCCGCTGGGAGAGCCCTCCAGAGGGGCAGAGAATGCAAACGCATCCCCTCCTGAACAAACATCACAGCTCCTGGGGGAAAAACAGGAAAAAGATTAATGGATAATTCTCTATTGCTTGTGCGACACGAGGGCCCTAGTCTCAAGGTGGCAAGAAATTGCAGCTGTCAGCAGAGACAGGAGCAAGGCAGGGCAGGCAGGACATCGTGTCACGTCTCTGTTCCTCCTTCTCTGTGTCCCTGAAGTGTGATTAGCCAGAGTCCACCGCTCTCAGCAGACATCTTTGAGATCGCTGGGTGGAAAGCACCGCCACTGCCAGGAGATGTTGCTGCTCTGACAGCCCAATACAGAGTGCAGGCCTAAAAAACAGAAGATAAATAGTCCTGCAGTTACAGCCATCAGGGCTTGGCTGTGCTTTTTGAGCCATTTTTTCCCTTTTCCAATAGAAAGCTTTGCCAGGAGTCTGGAAACTTGCAGTTGCCTACCCGTGCCTGCCATGAAGGGAGCTGAGCACAATTAGGATACTGATGAAGCTAGGAAGGGACAGGAGAGACAAAAAACATATCATCCAGCAATAGCTGTAAAACGCCCACAGGGACCCTGTCCCTCCACAAGAGACTCGTGGCTGCTGAGACTGGGGGCCAGTGCGGGTCCCCCAGTGCCAGGCCAGGGGAGAGGCACAAACCCCGGGGCTCAGCAGAGGTGGGGAGACACCCCGGGGGTCTCTACCTGAGCTGCTGGGGCTCTGCAAACTGCCCTGTGTCAGCACATGGGGTGACTGGGGACACCAGGATGCTGCTGACTGGGATGAGTGGTCGACAGAGGCTGGGTGTGATGAGGAGCAATGCGCACTGTGGGCGGCTGCGGGGTGGGTGACAGGGCAATCACCAGCTCCTGGTCACCACAAAGCCTTTGCCCGGTGTTCAGACCAGAGACTGGCCATTCCTAGCACAGTGGGAGCCAACAATCCTCTCACTGGACCTCAGCAGATTTTGCTGGCTGCCTGTTTCTATTTCTCCAACTCTCTGGAAGTCCCTTTGACACAGGGTGCCGGTGGCACTCCAAGCAGTGTGCTGAGGGCCATACAGCTCCCGGGCTGTTGGGGGGAAACAGCGCAGATACAATGCAGGCCCTGCTTTCCAGGAGACCTCTCACAAGAGGCGGTTGCCCTTCACCGAGTACATTTTGTGTATTAGGCTACAAGTGTGACTGAGCAAGAACAGCCCGTGGCTGCTGGCAGGCCCTCGGTGCGCTGCCCGCCTTGTCTCAGGCTTGCAACACCTCAGTTACACAGACCTGCTCCTGGCATACTCCAGATGGCAACTCAGGACGAGGGGATTAGCTGTATGGAGCACACTCCTACAGAAAAAGAAGGCGCTGCCAGGCTTATTTGTTGGTGATTGTGTGCAGAGCTCTGGAACACGCACGCTTTGTTCTCCCTGTTTCCTACCTTTGAAATGTCTCTTCCCAGCAGAAGACAATTGCTGTGCCTTGTTTGGATTCAGTGCTCCTGTTGAAGGGGGCAGGGAGCCGCATAGACTCATATAAATAATTCTCTTCCTCTTCATTTAGTTTTATTTTTCTTAGGGTAAAATAAGAGCCATTTGAGCTGGAATCATAGATGTACTTCTTTGAAAATCTCCTTCCTCTACCCCAAAACACAGCGATTTAAGGGATTTTGAAAAAAATGTTAAAACCTCACATCTGTCCTCCTCAAATATTAGCTATGCCAAGCATCTGAATACAGAAGGGAATATAGTCAGGTTCCGCAAGATTCAGAGTGTGAAACACACGCAGGAGAAACCCAGCACACACTAATGGGCATTCCCCAGAGCTTCTGACTCATGGATGCGTTTGATACTGTCTCTGCAGGGCAAACAGCGAGAGGAGGAAGACAGCCACTAGCAGAGGTGTCCGCAAGCTGACTGCAGAAGTCAGCAATGCCAGAAGACTGGAGAGTGGCTAATGAAGCGTCTCATTTCAGAAACGACAAGGGGAGACTACAGGGAAGTGCAGTAGTGACCTACATAGAGCAGAAGGGCAGAACAGAAAGGCCTGGAGAGGTGAGGACAGCCAGGAGGAGGCAGAGGAATTGTCAGGGCAGCACAAGAAGACTCTATCTGAGTAAAATAGGGTGTAATGAAGCAAAGGAAAATATCTTTTCTGCTGTGAGATAAACAGGCAAGATGCACTTTGAGATGTGCTAATAGCTGATGTTTTGGTTCTTTCATGTTAAAAAAAATTAATAAAATTGGATCTATGTTGGGAATTGAGGTCAACTACAATGAAAAAACACAGACGTTTTGTGCAAACCCAAATGTGGGGAATTTTTTTTATCTATTCAAAGGAACACAAAAATGACCCAGAATGTTTTGTTTGAGCCTTCAAAACAGTAAGGAAAATTTCTAAATAAAGTATTGCTTCAAATGAAAAGAATATTTGAAAGCATCTCAACAAAATACTTTTATGTTTTAAGAGGCTTTTTCAGAGTTCCTTCCCACTGAAGAAATTTAGTAAAATTGAGATTCATTTACAAAATGTGCTGCTTTACCTTACTCTACATATTTCAGGGGGGGGGAAAAAATTGGCTGCAGCCAGCAGCTGTTTCTAGAGTTGACATTGTTAAATGTTAATGTTTCTCGGCTCCCAAAGCAAAACAAAAGTATCTTGTCTCAGTTGAGTTAATTATTGTGAAAAACAACAAAAAACTAACCTGTTTCTCAGCAAAGGCCACATCTGAGTATTCCTGATGAACACAGGCAACTGGAGGGAGATCTCATTGTGGCAGACTGAGCACCTGCCCTGTGGCGGAGGCAGCAGAAGCGGCCCTGTGTCAGAGGCACCACTGCAGCTCTCGGGGCTGCTGAAGCTGATGGGAGAATACAGAGCAAGTCAGTTAAGGTAGGAGTGAGTCCTTCTCTTCCACTATGAAACAGCAAGTCCTAAAAAAGGGAGAGCTGCAGACAGCAAAGTCTTAAATTACCATGGCGAGCTTTGCTGGAGAGTGTCTCTAGTCCCCTTAGACGAAGTTTGTCTGCAGCTGATTCACAGAAGGTCACGTCTGCTAGTCCTGCCTGATTCCTGAACCTACTCATCTAGTCAGCGCGGCTGACAGGGCTGAAAGAGTGGAGCGAATTGAAAACATTTGATATGGCTCTAGACAGGCAGACTGATTTGCAAACTCAAAGCATAGGAGAGACTGAGAGCTATTGCAATGGATTACAAATTAGCTCGGAAACATAGACGTGAGGCACAAGGAGGCAATGTGGCTAGAGCTGGGTGGGTGAATATTCTGACGAGCTTTCCAAACCACTCCACCCCTGCCAGCGTCTGTTCCATTAATAATTTGCTCTGTCAGCTGATACCATTTTGCAGACCCAAGTAACTCTGCACACTCAGCAACAAGGTATTCCTGAAGCTCTTGGGGTATGTACACCCACATACGTTTGAAGAGTGACTGTACACCAAGTTTGATTTTGAATCTAACCGTGGTGCTGCTCTGGAGCACGGCAGATCTATCAGGAGCACCTGCATGAGCCCAGCACCAGCCTGTGACTTAGCTGGATTCGTTTCTCACTCCAGCAATGTACTACCCCTCGATGAGCTCAGGTATCTCGCACTGCTGGCAGCCAGCATCCCCTGCACCGCAGGTTACCATGCTCAGCTCACCGACAGCAGAGCGGGGTTACAGCAAATCCAGCTGAGTGCTCAGTAGGATCTTCTGTGCTCCTAAGCAAGAGGGCAGGATCCAGCCTCCCTAATCTGTGCTGCTGCTGGGTCACAGATTGGTCACTGTCTCACAGCCACAGGCCAGGCCTTCTTAACTCATTGCCTTCTTGGGGCTGAGCTCGGTTTAGAAACTGAGGCCCTGGGAGCAAGAAAAGCCTCCCCTGAAGGGCAGGCTGGCCCCTGCCAAAGCCAGGGTCTGAACAGGGCTGGAAGCCACATCTCTCAGAGGCAGCTGCTCCCTTCAGGCCTTCAGCTCCGGCTGAGCTTGGCAAACCTGCCTTTCTAGGAGCACCAGGGAAAATGCTTGGGAGCATGCTCATGATGTGGAAGTCTGAGGTACAGCCGCAGCTCCTCAAAAAGGACCCTGAGCTTTGATCCTACCAGCCTGGTTCAGTCTGGTTTTTATCATGTTTCCCTTCTTGCTGCCATGTGCCCTGTGGCTTCCTGCTTCCTTCTCTCCCTGCAAAGGGACACAGAATTTATCTTGGGATCCCCAGAAAAGTTCTATCTGCCCTTTGCCTTGCTCTTCTCCCTTTTCTTGACTGTCTTTCCTTTTGTCCTACCTCTCCTTTTGTCAAATAGGTCTTTTCTGCCTGAAAGCCCTATTTATTTGTCATGAGTGAAGCTGGGGAGGGAGGGGACTGGGAGAGGTCTCAACTGTTAGAAAACGCAATAAAGGGAGGTGTGATTTTAGGAATGTGGAAACTGTAAAAATCTCTTTTGCTGGGTAGGCCAGCAGCAATAGAGAATCCAGGAGAACTGTCTTTTCACTGATTAGAAACCCCTGCAGTACGGTTACAAAACACATTAGTGTATGGAGAAATCACAGTGAAACATGAACCACATAGTTAGCTGTGGCACTGTGCACAAGTCACAGCAAGACCTTTGTTACAAGAGCAAAGTGGAGATCATGGGCATGTTTCTCTGGAGACTTTTTGCTGTTATTGCCACAAATTTCTGTCAAAGCTATCAGGACTGTGACATCTATAGACATGTTTAATGCCGTGGGTGGTAATTCAAGTAGATAACTATAGATAGGGTCTGACTATAGGTCTGTCTACCATCTAGCCCTTAGAGTCTCCAGCAGTTGTCGGGAGAGGAAAGAGCAAAGCGAGGTGTGGACAGAGCAATCCCTCTGTGGCAGCAGCCTTCCAACTTCAGTGATGCGCAGCTTGGGAAGTCTCTGAGCTGGAGGCTGCTGCCAGGTTTGACATCTGATAGGCTCCAACAGACATACCCTTCCTGAAGTTGTCTAATCACTTGCTGAACTTTCGCCCTCCACAACAGTTCATAGCAATGAGTCTCACAGTTTTAATATCAGAACTACGCTATGGGGATGGATTGTGTGGGGAAAATAGGCTTCACTTTGTTTATTTTATATCTGCCGATGGATAACATCATTAGGTAACTTGTATTGCTAGGACTAGTGAATAATCATTTCCCACTCACTTTCTCCAGAACATCTGTGATAATATCAAATCTATCAACTCCACCTCAGTCATCTCTCATTTATAACAAAGAACTGGAGGCTGTTTGATTCACCACGGAGAGAGTTGTTCCCCACGTGTGATCACCCCAGTTACCCTTGCTATAATTGTTTGCCTCTGGGTCCTGCATTTCCCCTTGCTGGGTTTCATGACCACAGCTGCAAGCAGATGCTACTCTAGATGCCAGAAACCTACGGATTTATGCAATGGTGTATTAGTGTTTTTATCTAGGTCCTTCTCTACAAATGTCTGTGTATTTTTGACAGCTACTGAGCTGCAGTTTTCAGAGAAATACCCACTGTGACCCAAAGATCTCTTTCCTGAGCTGGCTCTTAAATTATCCGATGCTAATCTTTCCTTTACCATGCAAGGTAGACAGTCCTATTGACAAGCTGATGTGAGAAATTGATTCTTAAAGGTAACAGCTAGAAAATGTGGTATGAAATCTCTCTTTGGCATGAGAATGGTGTTATTACACAGAACATGGAAAATCTTGGAAGCGAACTCTTTCTTTAACCTTCTCTTTTATGAGAATTGCTAATACATCCAAGTCATTTCTCTTTCATCAGCTCCATATCAAAATGCAGCTTAGGCTGACGGCTGAAAGTCACCACTGATGGTTGTGAAATGGGTTGCTATTTTTAGTCCATTTCAACACTCCCATTAGTCCAGCGGAGGCACATGCTGAAATCCTCAAAAAGACAAGAAATTAATTGGCAGAGAAAATAAGTTGTTCCTGCTACCCTAAGGTTACGTCTCTGAATGAAGAAACAATGAGTGTGGGAGACCGTGTACATGCTACATCCACTGTGTTTCTATCTGTGGATACAAGGAGAACACCATCTAGTTGCTACACCTTTCTGCAGGCTTAGTATTCACTAAAAACCAAGAAGAGTAGAGCTGAGGTCCCTGAGTGCCTTATAGGTGCTCCTAGACCCCAGCAACCCATTTTTTGTCAAAACTATGGGCTGGTTCAAAAATCATGTTTCTTCTTTCAAAAATCAATCCATCCTCTTCCTAGGTATTAATACTGAACTCCTATTTTCTCTCAGCTTCATTCCCAGCAGGAATAGCATAATCTCCACTGGTTTGCGAATTGCAGGCAGCTCTTCTACACCTACTCTAGCTTCTCAGCTCTGTTTTTCATACTGAAACTCTTCTGGAGAAAGGACGGGGGAGCTTCTTTCCCCAGAAGGAAAATTTTAAAATGTTTGCCTGATAAAACTGACAACTGTTGCATGGTAGTTTAAACAAAAGAACCCTACTGCGGACATTTTCTTCTGTAGTGCAGAGCAGCTTGGAAAGCTGTGTAATGTGTCTTGACAGCAGTACAAATCACTAAAGGTCAAGAGCTTGGGGATTAACCACATCCCCATACAATAGGCTGATATAGAAAGGGCAGGACCATGAGGGTTCAGCTTTAGAATGAAAGGCTGTGAATAGAGTCGATGAAAACAGATTTGTGGAAAGGGGGACTACAAGCTCCCACCCTTGCAGCACTCAGGTTGACAAGATCACAGTGCAGAGGCAAATGTGGTGTTCTCCCGATTCTCTCTTAACACAGTCAACATCTGGTTATGGGGACCCTACTCCTGGGATGTTTTTTGCCTTTCTTTTCAAATTTACTTTATCTGCAGATGCTCCATTCAGCTACAGATTTCCGGAGACCTTTGCCATTTCGAAAGCCTAGATCAGGTTAAGAGGTGGGAAGTCCCGCTCAAAGCCGATGTTCATCCACAGTGACAGGCAAGCTACTTGATTCTTTTCTGTCCCTGTATAAAATGGAAATAAAGAATGATTCTCCTCTCTCAGAAATACTTCTAGGCTTAATGCTTGCAGAATTTATTGCAATTACAGTGTCATACAAAGCATCATAAACCAGGCATCTTGACTTGACAGTTAAGGTCTATTTCTGGCATGCTATTGAAAATGACTGCTGAAGGGATAGTCTTGCCAGTGGACATCTCCATGGTTTGACTGGACTGAGACAGATGATATGGCATGCAAAATGCTGTCAACTTAAATCCTAATCACTGGTGGGTGTTTTCAACTCAATCCCATTAGTTCTGTTCTTTAAGTAAAAAGCTGGACCACAGCTTGGGAAGGCGATGATTTAAAGCAAATAAACAAACAAAAACACCCCCCAAAAAAACCTTCACCTATCACAGAACTGTTGAGCTTGGAAGGTACCATTTGAGATCATCAAGTCCAACCATCCTACTCAAGCTGAGTCAGCTCCTTCGGGTTGTCCAGGACTGCGTCCAGTTGGGTTCTGAATATCCCCACAGATGAAGGATCCACAACCTCTCTGCGCAACTTACATTGGTGTTTTACCACCCTCTCAGCAAAAAACTGTTTTCTTGTGTTCACAACATCTCATGCATTTCTTTTTGTGCTGGTGGGCACTACGGAAAAGAGTCTGGCTCCCTTGTATTCATTCCCTTCCATCAGGTATCTACACACACTGATAAGATTCCCCACAAGTCTTCTTCAGCGAAACGTAAGTTTAATGAAGTCTTTGTGTTTTAAAATCTGATTTAAAAGCATTAAGTTACCCCTCTAACATAAACTGTGGGACTGGAAAACTCATAGCTTCAGATTTTTGATCCCTTGAGAAGAGAGGTATGTGAAGTATTGCTTACATAGTCACATTAACACTTGGAAGGGTTTTGAAAGAGAGGTTTTTTTGGCTGTTTTACTTAAACTCTGTGATTGTAGCGTGTGTCAACTGCATTGTCTGAGTTTTCTGTGGCATGCATGCAGAGCAGACACAAAACACCTCAGTTCAAGCCTTTCCTCTTCTATATGAAGAGAAAACATCAGATTGTTTCCTGTAATAGAGATCCACTGAGAGGTGTCTGCACCAGAAAAGCCTGTTGCAATTACTTTCCCCTCTCCCATCAATAGAAATATTTTTCCCTGGAATCAGCAGCAATGACTTTATTGAGTATCAGTGGAGCATGGAAAGGACGATGAAGCTTTCAGAGGACACTCTTCTTTTAGCTGTACTCACTGGGTAATGAATAAGTTAGCATTCTTTGCCAAAGGGCAGAGCATTTTTTGTAGATCTCATTTCAGTAATTCTGCTGTGATACTTGCGCTCATTTTTCAAAAAAAGCAAGACAAGTAAAAATACTATAGGCTACATAAGCTTGATGAGTGCACTGACAGGAAGGATGTCACTGAATGCCACTATTTATTAGTAGCATGGTTTCATGAAAGAATTATTGTGTAGGATTTTTGTTCACTAATTATGTGCTAAATTACATTAAATTATCACAGTAGTGCCTCGTAATTACAGTTATTATGACAAACACCAAACAAATGAGTAAAGGAGTGACCTCTTTCGTTTGAAAATAGGCAACATAAGTCTCTTACCAATGCCAGCTTTCTGAATATGCAGCATTAATGTCAGTTTTCATTTGTGATTTGCAATTGGAAGGACTTCTTCAATTAACTTTTTAAAAACCCACTGCTCAGTGAAGGTCTCCCATGTTTAGCTTAGACATGAATGCATACAACTGTTCCCACTGGCTGTCAGTCATTTCTGCCTCTGCCTTCCCGGTGGCCTCCCTTTGCCTACACAGTCCGTGGTGCAGCATTCCACAAGCCTCCTGGAGACATCTCTCAGAATTTGTATTTTAAAAGCTGTAATAAAGTTACTATTAAACACATTTAATATGTTTATACCTGATGCTAAATATAAACCAAATATTAAATTATGTCCAAAATTTAAAGCTAGGGCTATTCTGAAGTTTTTATGAAATTCCTGGTTTACCTTTGATGCCAATAACTAACTACTACAGAAACAGATTAGAATTAAACTCTTATTTGTCTGCAGTACATTTCTCACACCTTCACCTTTGTCCAAAATGCTTGATACATGAGTTTGTCAAAATTAGGACACCAACTTAGACTGAAAATATAACCTATTGTGGTAATTTTTATGTTCTTCTCTTCCTTCAAAACCTGTCAGCAAGTTTCTCCCATTCCATACCTCATCCACAGAAGAGTTAACAAGTCACAGTTCTAATTAACGAATCAAGGAGGAACCAGCCGTCTAGGCGGCTCTTAACATGGGCTTGCCAGACACAGGCCGAAGTATGTTACATTTCCATTCTATTCAATGACCATTAGTAACACAATGCATAGTTTACTGGCAGATTTGTTTCAGGGAATTGTGAAATTCCAGTGAATGTGTATTGTTCCTACTGCTGAGATAAGGTTAGGTCACATGGTAGTTACTAGCACTAGTAAAAAGAATGACCATAGTGCTTGAGACACACGGATATGCAAGTGCTTGTTATTTCGAACACCCAAACATAGACATTGAAATGCAAGTTGTTATACATTCATTTAGTGCAGCACAGAAATGCTTCTATTTGATTGACCAGGCATCATTAACAAACAATTTGAGCTGCAGCTAACCAGACAGTGATTAGTGGTTGACTGAGAATCTAACCTTGAAGAAACTGATTCAGCACAAGAGAAAAACAGATGAGCTAAACTCATCAGATGACTTTTTTTTTTAGGAAAGATATTGCAGAAAGAATCAACTAGATAAAAATCTAGACAGATTAAATATGTTCAGGAATAATATCTACCATATATGGCAGGGCTATTTTGTATATTAGCTGAGAGGTTTTTGAGAATCAAAAATGGGATTTCATGGTATGGCTACTTTGGGATTTTGATATCAATTAACCGAGTCCTTTCATCAAATATCACAGAACCTACTCTCATCTGATTCCAGAGAATATAACTATTTGTATTCTTTAACAAAATTTTAATACAATTATAACTTCCAGTTACAAGGCAGCTTTTATCTCAGTGCTGTATAATCCATATGCACATAGGTGTGATTTCATTCATTCTTAAAACACAGCTCCCTTTTAGCTGAATATGTTGGCTATTCAGACAGCAGAAATGTGGAGGCTGTGAAGCAAGTCTGGCATTTAACAGTATACATTGGAATTTGATGAAGATTTGAAGGCTAAGTGTACAGTATAGAGAGCTTAAATAGAAAGCCAGCTGCCTGTACTCTCAGAGAGGGATGACGGTGCTTGCATTTTATTTTTTATCTACTTCATTAATTGTCAAAAATACAGCGAGTCTTGAATGGCACTGCGCCTGAAAAGCGTGTTGAACTGAATCATAGGAAAGAGGATCCAATACTGTTTCCCTCAGTGCCTGATTTACCTGTTCACAGCTCATTTAGCTACAGACCTGACTAGTTTTGTTTAATCCATCAAGATCAGAGCCTTAATCCAATGGCTCCAATCCATTTTGATCAATTATTGACAGAAAGGTGAAACCTCCTTCCTCCCTGTCCTGTTCCCCTGTACAATATTCAAGGTATTTTGTGGTCACATTCTTTAAGTCATAAGTATCTGTGATACTGTTTGTTTACAGAAAGATCTGCCTGAAGCAGAAATACTATAGAGTGACCTAGACGTGACCAAAAGACTGTAGCTGAGGAATAGCCAGGGTAGGTGGTACATTTCCTAGGAGAATCCAGCATGGAAGTTTTAGTATCTACTGCTTATCAGTCTGTCCGAGCAATTTATTTTAGCTGTACATTTTATCATCCTCACAGAATCCTACCTGGTACATGTCAAAAATACATCCCTGTGGCATTAAAGTATTTTGTCCTTTTATAGGACTGAAAGGGAATTAGACTTGTAAATAACAGCTAAATCAAACAACTTCACTGGCATACTGTGAGATACAATACGCAGTATGTACATGCACATAGTTTTTCAGCTTTCTTATCTTATGTGTAGTGCGTCGCTGCACTGAACTTGGCACACCAAACTGCTTCTCCTTCCAGAGATAGTCACTGTAATTTCCCACTCAGAGAAAGTAATACATTTAAAGAGATGTTATTCTTGTAATAAAAGATGCTGTTGAAAACACACCTCGTATTTCATTATCATAATCATAATGAGGTGACCCAGTCATAACCCCTCTAAACCCCATCTGACTCATCACTTTCTTAATTGGTTTCATCTACTCCACTGCTATTATCAGCAACTTTTTATGAAGCATGGTTCAGAGTTACCATGTCACTCAACACCTTATTGCTACATTATCCTGATCTAAACATGAATAGGGTTCATCCTTCATAGCCTCGTAGGTCTACCTGCCTGTTCTCGGGTCATAATCAGATTACTCCAACATGTTGTGTTCCATACCTTCTTCAGACTGGAGTCACAGGTAACTATTCTGCTAACAGTCACGTGGAATAGCTATATGTAGGCCTGTTCTCAAGCATTTATAGTTTGCACTTCCTGGTTAGTAGAACATTCTGAGTTAGAAAAATCCCCCCCCAACCTATTTTTGTTCAGCTTGCTGCTGTCTACATCAATTTATTTGTCCAATTTTAGGAAACAAGGAGTGCCAAAAACTTTCAGAGTAGTTCTTTTTCTAGTTTCTCTGGGTTGTTTTTTTTGTTGGTTACCTGGGGTTTGGTTTTGTTTGTTTTGTTGGTTTTATTGGTTTTGTTTGTTTGTTTGTTTTTTACTGATAATCAGTATAAGTCCTTCCTGCTTACTATCAAATTTTTGCTAAATTCTTCCTTTCAGCACCCATCGTGCTGAAGGTCACAGGTAAGCATAACATGGACTGCATTTGTCTCCATGTAGTAACTCATTGTCAAATAACTATTTGCTAAGAATCGCCATCACCAATCTCATAATGGAAGCATTCTATTGCTTGAAACATGGTCAGGAAATGTATTTTTTATAATCCATTCTGCAAAGCCCATAAAAGACACTACGGCAGCCAGGAGGCAGATCTGTTGGTGCTCAGGTGGCTGCAGAGAGTTAAGAAGGGGAAACCAGCTCTCTCATGCGGCACTAGCAACCCCCCTAAGTTACCCAACAGGTTATGCAGTCTCTGAATTTGAGTGGTGGCAATGCAGCAGCCTCCAATGGGTAACCTGGAAGTACCGCAAGGCAGGTTTGAGGATGTCAATGTCTGACAGTGCTGTGATGCCTGGGTTAGTGCTCCAGCGCTGAGGTGGCTCTTTGCAAGCAGAGTTGACACATGCCACAGAAAGGAAGAGGTGAAGCTCACCGATATGTCTCTCCCCTGTTCTGCTGATAAAGGTCACAGCCCTCTTTCCATCATTTGCTACCTTTCAGAAGAGTTGCCTGCTCCTGCGTCCTAGGCTTGTGCCCAATCAGCAGACACTTAAGGGTAACACAAATCGCTTCAGCTTACTGGAGAAAGATAGACTTCTATGCAACACGGAGCTTCAAAGCAAATTATGCAGAATAGGGACAGTCCATTTCTCGTGATTTTGAGAAACTTATAACTAGTAGGGCTGTGTAGTCAAGGCCAACTGGAAGCTCAGGAAGTAGAAAGTAAGGACATCATCAGAAAGTAGTGCACTAACAAATCTGCTGAAGCACGCTGATGTGTCCGTGCTTGTTGACTGACTTATATTTTCATAGCAGAAAAGACTGACAGAGTTGACATTGTCCACAGCTTCGGGTCTCACTACTGCAGCATTGGTTTCAATAGCTTTAACTGCTGTTGAAACTCCTTTCTCTGTTCTGTTGGGGAAGACACTGGTCTGCATTTAGCTAGCAGGTTTTAGGCTACTGTTACACTTCATTCAGGGTTACCTGGGCTTTTAAAAATCAGTAGTTCAAAATTTCTTTGCCATTCTCATAAATAATATCAACACATCATAAAAAATAAAGAAAAAGAAAAAAAGAAAAAAAAAAACCTTGAGAACTAGACTCTTGGATAGATTTTAATTTCCAGTTCCCTGGTAAAGGTCCAAAGCAGGTTAAAGGGAACCTCCCTACTCACAGATAAACGGTAGGTGAATTACACAGTGATGGATGTATTTAAGGTTTGAAGACCATCTGTTCTGGAACATCCCTATGTACAGCAAAACACATAGAGAATTACTATCATAGTTTAGAGTAGGAAATTAAAGATCCAAGAAAGAAATAAGAAATAAGCTTTCTTCCAACTAAAAGAGTTAAGGAGGGTAGTCAGGAAAGCAAAATAAAACCACTCTTCAAATTGGTTCCAACACCAGGCCTATTGATTTTGTAGCTGTGACCATGGAAAGGCAGAACCTTGGCAGGTACAATCGGTCAGCACTGTGTGTATGTATATGTGTGTGTGTGTGTGCACCCACCATTTTAAATGCCACATCCCAAAGACATCAGGCACCTACAACACCAGGCCCTACAAACACCACACATCACAATCATGTAGGGCAAACTCAAAGCACAACTGCTAAGGATTTAGACAGTGCCCTTCTTTCCTCCAGTACTGTTCTCGCATCCCCCTCTGCCTTCGCCTTTCAATTTTCATTTATAATTGTGCAAACTGGAGGTTAAAAGCTCTCGCACACTGCAGGAGAGATTGATATTCCTTCGCTGCCTAAGTGGCGGCAGGGTTTCAAGTGAGGGACCTGGCAGCTCAGGGAACAGCTGGTGAATTGGCAGAAGCAGGTTGGCTTGCTGAGGGCTGGGGGCTTTGGGAAGGAGAGGTTTGCTTCAACAAGAGGAGATTTGGCCTCACCTTGCGCAGCTCCTACCTCTTTCATTTCTTATTACACAGATTCACTGACTTTTCATCTTGCATGAAATGCAGAGGCAGCTTTGAGGATGCCAGGGCAGTCACAGAGCAGTGTCGACAACTAAGAGGGATTCCCAACCCTTGCAAATCCTGACTGGCCTGTGGAGGAAACACCAGTTTTGACAGTAAAGATAGGGGACTACTCCAAGTCTATAAATACTTAGGATTTCTCACCAGTTCTTGTCTCTTCATTCTACAGGTCTTTTTCTTCATGTGTTCTCATAGATTACACTCTCTGTGTTGGACTGATTCCCAAGGAGTGGCCTTTCTGCAGTTGCAGTGTTGTAACAGCTCTGAAATGTTAGTCACCGTTTTATCAGTGTTAAAATGTTCTCAAGACAATCCTTTTAAGAGAACTGTCACTCAACACACTTTCTAGTAATTCTCTCTGTTGTACCAAGTCAGAAGATTAAATGAAAAGTTCCATTCATGTTACTCATCTCACCTTTTTCTCTACCCAGGACTGGAGAAAGTCTGAAGAAATGTGTCCCAGTTGTAAGGTGTTTACATTGCAACAGTTCAGTAAATCAGTTCACCTTCCAGTAAGAAATGCCTTTGTTTGTGGCTCTCTTACAACACTCTGAGTAATGCTTAAAGCACTCTGCAGAGATTTTTTTGAAGATTTGATTCTGATTTAACTGATGCCATTGTAAATCAGGAATAGCTCCACTAAGCTGATTTTCTGTAAGATCTAGTTCACATTTGCATGCAGTGGTGATGGGAGCCTTGTGAGTACTTAGGTAGAGGAGACAAGCCCTATAGAAATATGACAATTCAGTTGTTGGAGATGCAGATGCCCATGTCATCTTGACTAAACTGATAGTCCAGTTTAGACTCTAGTCCTTCTGAAAGCTCTACGGGTATTATTATCAACACAACCAACTCAGGACTTCACAGAATACATATTTACTAGGGGCTGCTTGCTAAGAGAATTCACATGTGTTTTAAACCATTTTGCAGTGGTAAATGATTACTACCAAGAAAAGGTTCGGTATTTCTTTCCACAAGGAGGTGAAGTCAGCATCTTACTGGATTGAAGAGGCTGCTTACTCATGAATAATCTCCTGTTGCAACAGCATTCCCTGTGCCTGGAGTCAACGAGTCCACACTCCCTCTCTTCCTTGTCTCTGTAGCTTCTTCACTGTGGAAAAAGAGTTTACACTTAATAATGCCACTAAAAATGGGAGTTGCAGATACCATATCTGTCTATACCAGAGGCAGCTGCTGTCAGAGTGGAAGGGGGAGATGAGAAGGAGGTGACAAGATCCCACACTACCCCGCAGAATAGGGATGCCAAGAGGGAATTTTTATCTGGGACAGTTCTTCAAAGAGAAAGGCATGCGAATTGAGAAACACAATGAAGAGGAACATGAGAGACAAGAGAAAACATAATTCAATCCAAATCTCACATAAATACTTTATGTCTATAACTGCTGCTTAGGCATATCTGCTTTTCTTTCCATAGAGAAATTGTGTGAGGGAGGAGAGCTAACCTGCCTGATTGTGAGCATAGGCAAGAAATAATAGTCCCAATTCAGATGGGCTTTGTCTTCTGAAACTGAGTAGGGAACACTTCCTTCAGCAAGGAGTCTTCTGTAATTTGCCCCTTTCATTTAGGCCGTTGACAGCTACCTTAGATCCTTCACGTTCAGAATTAATTCCTAAAGCTTCGTATGGCTCTGTAAAGTTAAGCACACATTGAAAACACAGTAAAAACTCCAGTAAAAGAGTAAAAATAGTTGAGTGACTTTTTACAGGACTAGAGAGCGCAGTTGTAGAGAATCCATGTGTGATCCAATGAGACTACCATGCTGCTTTGTAACTGAGGGATACTTCCCCGGGGTCTTATCCTGCTATAAGAAAGCTTTTAATTAGCGTTTTTCAGTGCCTTTCAGATATGCTATATTATACGCAGCGATGTGATGGCCTCTTTGGAACAGTTCACTGTTTTGAAATATATGCTTTCAAGATAACCGGTCATTTTGGTTCCACATGTGTCTCAAATGAAATACCAATTTGAATATTCCTAAAAACCAAACATTATATGTTGTGCTTAATGGGATGGGTGACTAATTACATGTGAGAGAAAAGAAATTACAACCCGTCATAGAAATCTGTTTACCGTTATTGAAAACGACAGAGCATCACAAAATATTAGTCAGCTTTCAGTGTGACAGTTCAATAGTGGATAAATGGTGATAAATGTGCCAGAGCTGGCTCACCCTGACAAACTAGACTGTTCAGGTACTGAATTAGATGAGTGACTGGAGAAGGAGGTTTTCCAGTTACAGCCAGAACATAAAACAATTTGTATAGCAACAGGATATTGTGAATATAAAATTACCAAAATATTTTTGCCTCTCAAGCTACAAGATGTTAGGCCGTTAAAATGGAATATACATGTTTCTTCACACAGAAGTGTCATAGAAGTTACTGTCCCTTAAATACCCCAGATCACAATCACCAGATTTAAACACCCAATTTACTTTCAATGCTTTTAGATCACAAATTCCACAGGACACATGTTTGGGTGTGTTTTACAGTTACCTCAACAAGCTTAGCTAGATGTACGGCTTACTTGCTTACTTGGTTGTGTATTTCTGTTATGCCTAAAGCACAACCCCAAACTTCAGTTCCACTTCCTTGTTCTTATGTGTTGCCATACAGTCATTGTTCAAGCTGACAGTACTTCTGATGTTAAAAAGCCACAAAACCAGATTTTATTATTGTCCATCTAGAGGGAAGCTTGGGAAAACTCGAGGTGTTTAATACAGCCCAGGCCCCTCCTGTGTCGTATGCCATGATCCGGGTCCATCAGCTTTGCATGTCCAGAACCAAAGGCAGTTTGCTGAGACAACATGGCTTTTTGGGACATAGCGAGCTGCCCTCACAGTGCTACAAACAGTCTGAGTGGCAATGAACAGCTTTCCGAGCAAGAAGACATGCTTTCGGTTTGCAACTTAAAGATTCTTAATAAAAGTCTAAATTATTCAAGTGTTTCCACCCTAGCTGTGGTAAATATTTTACAATTAAAAAGATGTATCAAAGCAAAATTGGAAAACCAGAAGAAAAAGTGGCAAAGTGAGTCTATGAAGGAGTTTACTTTATATGCTCCACAGCATTAAACTAAAGTTAAAACTCTGCGGGGAACAGTAACTGACACAACTGTATTTTTTAATTATTAGATAACACCAACATATTGATTACAGAAGCCTCAAGCGTACTCAGCTTGCCCTGGCTGTTTGGAGCTCACTGCTACCTAACTTGCACATTCAGTGAGAAAAACGAGGTGTTTTTTTCTGAAGCAGGTGATAAAGCTTGAGTAAATTTAGACCCTTCTGTATATAAGGTGAGAGCAAAATCTGGACAAAAAAGGAGCAAAGTGTAATGCTAAGTTTGGCCAAGTTCTGCAATGGGAGCTGCTCTGCAATGGGAGCTCAGCATAATGGTAGAGAAGCGTATTTTGTCCCAGGTAAATAATAGTCAGTATCTAAAAATTTAAAACTCACAATTCAGACTCAAGTAATTATTGCCTCCAAAACCACTGAAGTTATGCTGGTTTCATGTGGCTATGTTTTGGGCAGGATCTGTCTTCTGAATTCTTTGTGCAGATGCCTCGTGCCCTTAACTATCTGTCAGTCCAGTAATTTAGTACATATCAACTTCCAGCTGCATGTCCCTTGGATCCTACCTCAGCCCTGCCCAGACCTTGGCTCTTGTTCAGTCTCCATCTCTGCCTTTCCAAGAAGAAAACTCGAGGGATTCCTCACGGTGTCACCCAGGCAAGTCAAGGCTTGCTCTGCATGCACATCCATGGTATCTATTCCTCACAAGATTAGTATATGGCACAGCGAACCCGAAATTACAGAAACGTGTGTCAAAAAGTTCATGCGTTTTTGGTGATGCATTGCTAAAAAAGGCAGTGCTACCTTTCAGGGCTGAAGTTCACTGAAGGTCAAGCTTCTCAGCCAAATCCCACTTTAGGGGCAGCATTGCTCCCACAGGGGTGGTGGGAAAAGATGAAAAAGGTTACACACTGTCCTGTTCCTTGGCAATTCTCCTATAGAAGCCAAATCCTCACCTGATCCTACATAGGAAACAGATCAGCCAGTGAGGTGACACGTGCTGCTCAGTTAGGTGGAAGAAATAACGAATTACTAGTGCGAATGATCACAAGGACGTGCAAAATGGATTTTAGTAGTAGCGTAATTATGAACTGACGTATTTGCATGGTATTTCGCACACTCTCACAGAAGTGACTCTGGCAATTATAACACTATGAAAGCATCCATGATACAGTGAGACCAAGGATGTTCAAATGTAAGGCCAGAACAGTAGGGTCCCACTGCCCCAAATTCACTTTGCTATAAAGGTGATTCCATGAGCACATAACTCCTACAGTTCAGAGACATCAGCAGTGTCTGAGAAGCATAATGCAGTGAGTTAGGCCGAAGAAGCTTCATTTTCCTTGCATTTTCTTTTTGTCTTAATTTGCTACATTTTTCTTTTACTCTGCCACCTGACTTTGTTGCAATTCTGGCTAAATTCCAGCTGAGTAATTCCCTTTTGCACTTCTCATTTCTTCCTCTAGAAACTGAAACAGCTGTAGAGTTCTACCAGACGGAAACCTACAGTTCTGAGGATGTATCTCAGAGGTATGCTGTAGGAAAAATCGTGCTGGTAAAGAACACAAGTGTCAGGGGAAAAAAAAATAAAGCTTATGTATACATTTCTTTTTCTTCAGTTTAAATGCATGTAGCTTATGTGGTATTGATTATTGTTATCATAGGACCAATGATCTTCTTTCCTACTTTATGGTTTTATTTTAGTGGCTTTCAAATCTACAAGTAGTCCATAATCCTACAGTAAGTTACTTGGAACTGGTCTACTGAGCCATATTGAACAACAAAACAAACTGAGCCACATTAAACAACAAAAACATGATGACCTCTATCGAAAGCCTTGGCTAAGATGAATGTTATCCAAAAGAAATTGCAAGGGTTCGTACTGATTTAGGGGCCAAAAAAGTCTGGAGAGTTTTATATCAGTAAAATTCTGGCAGATTCAAAGGGATGCTTTTGATTTATGCTGGAATAAATGAAGAATTATTCACATCTCCAACTTGTCACCTGAGGAAAGGAGAAATAAACCAACTTGGAATCCACAGTTCACTGTATTCTGAATCAAAAGAGTCCTTGGAGTAATCCAGTCTAGAGCAACACCAAACCTTAACACAGCACTATGGAAGAGAAAATACCCATACACTGCAGACCAGATGGTATTCCAGAGTCACCTACCTGTTGAAGCACAACTTGCTTTGTTATTGCAGGGTGACTCATGTAGGTGGCTGCTGGTATACAGAGATCATAGAATCGTAGAATCATTTTGGTTGGGAAAGACCCTCAGGATGATACAGTCCAACTGTTAACCTAACACTGTCACTGAACCGTGTCTCTAAGAACCACATCTACGCATCTTTTAAACACCTCCAGGGATGGTGACTCAACCACTTCCCTGGGCAGCCTGTTCCAATGCCTGACAACCATTTCTGTGAATAATTTTTTCCTAATATNGACTCTTCACCAGCTTTGTTACCCTCCTCTGAACTCTCTCCAGCACCTCAATGTCTTTCTTGTAGTGAGCGGCCCAAAGCTGAACACAGTATTCAAGGTGGTGCCTCACCAGTGCTGAGTATAGGGGTATGATCACTTCCCTAGTCCTGCTGGCCACGCTATTTCAGAAAAACAAAACAAAACAAAAAAAGAAACAAAGAAAAACTACAAGTCTCACTATATTAATTCTTCAAAAGCAAGTAAAAGGAATTCACAGGCTACAAACATGAGTAGTTTATATGCAGTTGCCTGTAGCCGAAGTGTTGGAGCAGATCACTGTTAGTGCTTTGTCCTCACTGTGGTGAGATGCATCTCCTTTAGTCAGCTGAGAGCTCCCTGGTTGTATGAGCATTGCAAGGCCAACCCCAAGGCACGCGGGACCCCTGGCACACCAAGATATCCTGCATTTCACCTAAAGAGCCCCCCCGCTCTGCAGAAAGTGCTTTCCTGCACATGGCCAAGGAGCTGCTGGGAGCTCCATGGGGTCCCTGTGGCTCAGGGCTGCCTCCCCACCTGGCACCGCTGTGCTGGGCACCCGGCTTCTCCCACGCCTGTTGCACAGCTGGTGGCAGTGGAAAGAACCAAATGCTGCCTTGGATTGAATGGTGAATGTTGGACCGTTTTTCCAAAATTAGGATTTCCCCTACCTGAGCTGCCTTCTTGATTCTCTGGTTCATATAAGTCATTTAGGTTACTTCCTCAAACATGTTCTGCAAGGGCTTTCTAGCAAAAAAAGTTGTGTATACATGTATTTATATATATATATACATGTATATACACGATTATAGTGAGAGTGTGTGGAGCAGGGCTGACTTATGCACCCACGCATTGGCCGCTCCGTTCAGACCCTGTTGCCAAGAAAAGAGCCCGAAACAAGGCCTGCTTCCCTGTCGCCATGGCAACGCCGAGTGGGAAGCAGCAACTCGTACAAGGCATGGCGCTGAGCTGCTGCGAGATGCTGCCAGGAGCAGTGCCGGCCGTGTGCCACCCCTCGGCCTCCTGCTGCTGCCCTGCTGTGCCAGCCACCACCACCACTTCTGGGGGCCTGCGGGTACCCCAGGCTTGCCCCAGTGCGGAGCTGGAGAGAGGCATGGCAGCTGTCTGGGAAGGCTGGTGGGGATGGAGGGAGGGATGGATGGAGAGGTCCCAAGCAGCTCTCCTGATGCCTCCTACCTGCACTGCCCTCACCACAACCCAACTCAGTGGGCTTTGTGGTGTGGGGAATAGTTTACCCCAAAAAACCCCCAACCAAATGCAAAACCCAAAAGTGCTGGCAAGCTTTCAACCTCACGCTATGCCTAGAGACTGAGCAAGACTGGACTTTCTCTGAAATAATTAGTTTCCTTGCTGCAGCTCTGTCAGCTAAGACTAATGCATTTTAAACAGTATGTAGGTTCACTCAAGTTATTTTTACTTCCTCCTCTTACCTCTGAGTAACATCTGACCGCAGTAACGGAAATTTAAAGCCTTATGCTATATTTGCTTTGAGGCTTGTGCACAAGTCTGAAACCTGGGTAAATAATGAATAAAAGCTCGTGCACTCTGTATTACACCAACCCACTTCTGTGTCCCTGCGAGTCTGCAATGAGAGTACGGATGATTACTATAACAGCATAAGAGAGAAACACAGTGTGACTAGGTGTAAATACCTTCTTTAAAATTCGAATATTTCTTCCTTGTGTGAATATGTCAGGGCGTGGATAGTCTGGTATTAGTGGACAAAATGAGTAGTGAAGTGAGAAAACACATTCTTACAGATACCTTAGGCACCACTGCAGAGAAAGCCTTCATAATGCAAGATGTGGACTACAGAAAAATGTCCAAGCCATCCAGTGACTAAATATAAATTACCTGCTCAAAGATAACCAGCACTAATGCACTGCCTGTTCCTGTCAGCCCCCTCTTAGACCTTGTTAGTTCTCCAACCAAGGAGCACTGAAACTGAAGCTCAGTCCTTGTTAAGACACGGAATCCACCCAGGAAAGACATGCTATGGATTCCCAGATGCTGGACAAAAAATGGTAAGGAAAATTTAGTACAAGGAATTCAGCTGCAGAGCACAGAGCTGAAGGATTTCATTAACTGTCACTTTGCAGAATCTTTATTTTCTCAGGCATCTATATTTATTCCTTATTTCATTAGTATCATTACCTCATTTTCTTGCCTCTGCTTCTCCATGCTCTCCCATCTCTTTAGCAAGGTCCTTCAGCATGCTCTCAAACCCCCTGCAGCACAGGCTCTCCCCTCCCCTGGGGTTCTTGCCTACATCCTGCTCTATTTACACCAGCAACTACTTACTCTCCCTCAAACACAACTTTGCAAATATTATCTGGAACAACTCCTTTGTTACAGGAGGAGAAAACAACTGTGATCTTTGCTTTACTTCTCAAAACCAACAAAGTAGTTCTATAACACAAAAACTAAAAGCACAATTTCCTAGGGATTTGTGGCTCATGGTTGGTGTATCTCATGCTTAGTAGGTACGAAGTCTGAGCAAAGCTGGCTCAAATTGCAGGAAATTCATGGTTGCTTTTTCCTCTGTGGATTCTCTGGTGTACAAAATTGGGGGCTTCACAATACAATCTGTCTTTGTGGAGACATTACCAGTGTCTCTCCCCTCTACATGTATGACAAATCAAGTAGGGAATTCACAATATTTAAATTCAATATGAATCACACCTCACTGGCTGCAGTTGGACATGGATTAAAAAGCTAGACAAGGTGGAACAAAAGACAGACACCTACCTGTCTCAGACTTCTTCTACTTAGGAAATCTAGCTATGTCTAAGCTTGTCAGCTCCTCTAATGTGTCCTAAAATAACAAAACCAAAGCTTACCAGGGCTTGATAAAGGAGCTGGAGTAATGGCACTCTTGTGCTGAACTTCAGTGATGCCAGTATTGTTACCCTCCCACCAGAACTTTAGCTATATTGTTCCAAACAATTGGGGATATTCTTCAGAAAAAGATACAAAAGTGCGGTTTGTAGTAGCACAAAGGGCACCAAAGTCGCCACAATCATTTTCTGACCAAAACGGTCAACTGTCAATTCCTAATGTTATATTTGAGCCTGAATTTGGCAGGAGGAGAGAGGAATTAATCATGAACTGGGGTCTCTACAGATCACACAGTTGACCTTAAAATAATAAAATTTGATGAATAAAATTAATATTTTTATGTTATTTCCTGGGTTCTGAGCCTTCAGCTTTTAGCCTTACTTTTTCCATTTTTTCTTCCGTGATTATCAAAGCTAAATCTTTGTCTTAAAAAATAAAAAATTCATCAACATTGAGTTCCAAGCAAATGTATGGATGGCTTTGCCTAGTACATCTGAAAAAAAGTCATCCTCTTAGATATCTAAATATAGCAGAAGGGTCAAGAATTATAAAGTGATTTTCTGATGAAAGATGCTTTAGCTGTTTCTGAAAACAGACTTCTTATAAACTGTCCTTTGGCAACCAGATTAATTTTCAGCTTCTTTCTCAAGCTGGACAGACAGCTAAGAACTGATTCTTTAGTCACTTCGAGAAACCTGAGTTATAAAAATTTCCTCTTTGACTGGCTATCAGAGAAGATTTAGTCTCACAAATCAGGAGATTCTGGCTCCAGTGAGTCCTAATCATCCCCTGCTACTTTACAGCTGTATTTCTGTGCCTCTGTTTGGGAAGACTGTTCTTCCTATGTTTAAGTTCAATTTGCTGAATAGGGAAGTTCGGATGCACAGAGTCAGAGTCAGTCTTTCATTGCAAGAGGTTTTTGCACCCTTTGTTTTAGATATAAAAGACAATGAAACCTAACCAAGGACCACTGACAACTGTATTTCACCAAGGGACCTGTGCTGTAAATGCCAAATCTATATATACAGAGGTTTTTTCCTTAACCTTAACCATGTTGGTTTTTTTTAACTGGTAGAACATTTAAATGCTAGACTCAACTCTTCAACCCTTGGCATTAGACAAAAGTTCAATACAGTTAACTGTCAACCACATCTTAATGGCAGCTTCCTCAGTGAATAGTGCCTGTTTCTTGATTTCTACCCCAGTCCGTCATCGTTCAGTTACTTTCATGAGAGAACAGAAGAACCAAAATAAAATATTTAAAGGCAAAGTACCACCTGTTAATAGCTGCTGGTTGCTCCTCAGGCAGAGGAACAGCTCTGGCATGCAGTTAGGCACTCATTTGCCTGTCATGACTTACACGAGACTTGTCACAGGAACCACACTTACCAGGAATCACGAAATTCCTGATAAAAGGCTAATGAGATTATTAGAGCTATTTAATCTTGTCTCCTGACTAACACATCTGATACAATTCCATCCAGATTATATCCAAGTTAGTAGCCCACCCTTGCATGATGCCGAAAACACATCTGGTTTATCACTGGTAATCTCTTCATCAAGCACGTTTACCATGCCTACTTCTTTCCTGATTCTTACCAAAACCTGCAGATCCCAAACCGGGTTCTTGTTTGGTGCCATAATCAGAACAAATTGACCTGCTGTTCAAATTTGTCTCTTTGTATAACAAGGTTAGGCTTTTTGCATTATGCTCTTTGTAGGAAACCACATTTAGTTGGCTATCACCAATGACTACCAAGGGGCTTTTAATAATCAGAGCTCAGGTTTCAGTCATTTTTCTAATGCCTTTAAATTGCCTTTAAAATCGAAGGCAAAAGAGACTAGAGCAGTTGCAGATTATATCCCGCCTGCTCACACCTTCTTCGGATGTTTAGGGATTAAGGGTAATCGCTTGCACCCCAATAAAACTCCACATATGGCTAAGCTACAAAAATGATCAGTTAAACATGTTAAACGTATTTTCTTATATATATCTTTCTCAGTGCAGTATTGAGAAGTGTTGATAACATACAGTGGTTGGAATAATACAGACTGACTCAATGTTGAAGAGCATCAAAAGAGCATCAAAAATCTACTTAATTTTGTTGCTTGAGTTCGAGAGCACAGACCCTTAAACGGGTTTCACTGTAAGGCATCAAGCTGTCACCCCACTTTCGAGTAACTGTATCCTTTCAGATGCCACACTGGAAAGAATATTTGCCATGTTTGAAGGGGTGGGAATTGTAACAGAGATTTGCTGCGAGGGGACTTGTGCGAGTAGGTCAGTCCAGCAGGTCTCACAAAGCAAACAATACACTTTTTTGGTATGAAATAAGCCTCCACTTGTAAAATTGACTAAAGATGACTTAAAGCTACCACTGGTGACAGGAGAGCCATCACTGTGCCACTACAGTGTTCCAGCATCCATGGCTCGTGTGGCAACCCCTGGTGACAGCTGGACTGGCACAGTGTGCTGCTGCATTGGCTCCAGTCTTTCCTACATACTGGGCATGAGCAAGCAAAGCTGGTAATGTTGAAGTTTCGCTCCCCTTCCCTCTTCCTTCCTCTCCTACAGAGCTACATAACCAGGACTAGGGCCAAAGGGAAGACATCTATATTCAGCACCAACAACGACAAACTTTTTCTCCTTTTGCTGACACAGAGCATGACCAAGAACAGCGGTGAGCTTAAGAAAAATCTGCATCAAAGTTGCATAGATGCAAGCAGAAAAATGAAGAGCATTTTCCATCTAGCATACGGTCAGCTCCTCAAGGAGCGTAACACCACACTGATGTGGTGTCAAGAATGTGGCAACTCCTCTGCAGAGGTACTTGAATGAGCTGAATCAGTAAATTTTATTTAACTGTCAGCTCTTCCTGTGGCACTATATCAAAGTCAAGAAACAAGGCTTCATCCTCATCTGACTCTTGACAAATGCTGGCTATTGGGGTACTACAGGCAAGGAGAACTTGAGCCAGTGTTTGGAGGAGCACTAACAAAATTAGTAGCATTTCAACAATGCCTGATTTTCAGAAAGAGCTGAGCCTGTCCTAAGAAAGCGAAGCCCCTCTCCAAGGAGCTGGGCAGGAGCAGTCAATGGCAGCACTTTTGTGTTTTCTGTCTGGAAGTTTGCATACTGGCAAATGGATTCTCAATGTTTGAATTTGGTCTTTGAAGCCAAAGTATGGTTTACTCAGTCTGAACTTGTTTTCTGAGCCACCCGTTGAGACTCTTTGCCTCAAAACAAAATACAAGATGTAGTCCTCCATATAGCCAGGTTATTCTGCTAAGAGGCAGAAAAATAGACTGTGCTGTCCCACCAGCACTTTGATCTATTTCTAGTACTTTATTTATAGGTGAAAAGGCAGCAAAATTGTCCTCCTAGCTCAATTCAAAAATATCAATTGGCTATAAATGTTCCCAGCTTTCCATCAAGGTTTTTTTTTTTTTTCCCTCTTTCCAACTGCTCTGCAGCTAGTGCTATCTTGTACTCTCTCTCTCTCTCAATGTACCCATTGCAAGAATACGTTGTCAACAACAAAGCAAGCAAACACTGACAGGCTGTTCTCCACCCCTTTCCTCTATTAGGACAGAAATGCTGCTTATAGATGGGTTAATTATTACATTCGATGTTTTCCTTCTGGGAAGCAATGACAGGTTACTCTCAAGACTGTTACTGAAGATAAATCCTTGGGGCTCTTCTGCTTGCCCTACAGCTACAAGTCCTCGAGTGGCTCCCTCCTGAGCAGCCTTTCTGAATAATTTTTAAAACACAACTTCCTTAATTTTGGTGAAATCATTTTCTTGCCGGTCAGGAAAAGGAAAGTTTTGACTTTGGTTGCGTGTTTTCTGTGTTTAGTTGTTTTATGCCCCTGAACTGATGGCTTGCTATAGCCAGTGCCATTTTTGAGACTAGATCCACATGACACTTTGCAAAACACAAACTCTCTTCTGAAAATTGTTCTTTCTCACTTGTTATTTCTCTTCAGGCAAAAAATAAAGTAACTCACAGTGCAAAACTGCAATTTTTTATATACATGAGACACAATGTTGATCTTACCGTATTTCGACACCTAGAAATGGATAATTTGCATACTGCAAATTATTTTTGAGGCAGAATGTAATCATCTGTATCACCAACATTAAAATTCATTTTAACTTAAACTGTCTCCTGCCCCTCCAAGTAGGCCAATGTCATAACTAAACTGTTCAGACACAGTCATTTCTTGGCTTCTGCTCAGGCTTCATGAGTGATATCTGGGAGATGGTTTTGGAGAAGGAGAAAAACACAATCTAAACCATTTTTAAGTGGCTATCCGTTGATCTGGTACAAGTTCAGTAACATTTTCCTTAAGACTGACCCACTTGATTACATATATGACAGTTTATTATTAATAAGCAAATGTTTTTCTTACTTTTACCTGAAGCAGGTATTGGACATACATGCCTGCTTCATTTTATAATACCTTACAAGGTGCAGGGCAGTGGGAAAACAGGCTCTGCATCTTAAATTACTACATTTCCAGTAACATTGAACCCACAGGGGTTACAAATTGCACACACCTTGCTGATAAGCCACTGCTTTAGTCTCTGGAGCCCTGTGGCTGGACATGTCCCATGAGAGAGAAGGGGCAGCTCCTGCCTGCATGGCTTGCCAGCCCTCGCACCGTGCCAGCGTGCCGTGCCATGTGTGAGCAGGTCCAGACCCATCCAACTGCCCAAGCCTGCTGCTGCCCAGCGGCACAGACTGGTGATGGTATTTCCATTGGTAAAGCACCTCACGTAATGAGCCTTGCCACAGAGAAATGTGGCCCCAGACCTGACACTCAGCCTCAGCATGAGCCACCGGCATGTCCATTTTCTTCACCTACTCCAGCAGCTTGGGGCAGGCTGGGCCCTGTGTAAGACTGAAGTGGCCCCATCACAGACCTTGCTCCAGGTCACAGCTGGAAATCACCATTTCCCCCAGGAACAGAAGCTGCCCTGGCACGTTGTGCCCCCCACACCCTCCCCAGGGCACCGCAGTGTGCTTTGGGCAGGATCCTCCACAGCCTGGGGAAGAAGAGCCACACGGGGCCACCTGGCAGTGGCTCCCCGGGGGTGCCTCTGTGCCTCTGACAGAAGGGAGGCAGGAGGGAAGGCAGTGTGGCCAGGTGGCCAAGCTGGCTGTGGTGGTGTGGGACAGAGGCCATGGCGGGTCCCCTCTGCTGCTGCTGCTTGCACTGAGTCACTGCGCTCCCACCCCTGCAGTGACATGTTTCTTAAGTAGATGACTGGGAATATGTGATTTCCATACCGACGAGTCTCCCTAACGCAGCCTGCCCCGGCTCCTCTTTCCCCTCATGTTAGCAGGAAACTCACAGAAAATGAATTATTTAAACCTGTGTTAACAGCACTTCAGGAGGGGCTGCCTCCTGTGCCCTCAGCAAACACAGAGGGCAGTGAGGCAGAGACTTGGCTGTCTGCTCTGCGGCCTTTCCACACGGGTCCCCTGCCTCTGCTGTGCTGCCTGGCTGGCAGAGGCACGGCACTGCTTCCCAGGTTTTTTGAGGTAGAACAGAAATGCTCTTTTCTCCTTCTGTTGCTTTTTCAGCCCAGCTCCTCTGACTATACCTCAGCCCACAGGGCAGACAGCCCCTCCAGTGAGAGCACACAGCCCCTCCAGTGAGAGCACACAGCCATGTCCAGCGACCTCCTATCCCAGCCCCACTGATTTCTCTGACATTTTTTTGAGGCATATCAGATTTTTAACACCTACCTGTGTTTTTTGACAGGACAAAAACTAACATACCTTTTGGTTTTATGTTGTCCATGGAAACTGGATTTTACAGATGCTTGTTTGGTTACAAAGGGCACTCAAAAAATCCACACTCACGGTAATTTAACAAAAACGAGGTTTTCTCAGTTTTCTCGCACAAAAAGCTTCCACATGCTCCTGGCTTTCTGCCATAGGTAACCACTAATTTGAGTTTTTCCACTGCTTACAGTACATATTTTTGCTCAGAGAAATCAAATCGTCACTCATGTTTCCCCTTTGGCCACTGCTTTGGGCAATTTCTTCCGCTGCTTAAACCATCTTGCTCAAATGTCAGACAAATAAGGTGGCAGAGGACAATATTTTAAAAATACCCGGGTTCTTCTGGATATGAAGTAACATCAAGGAGAATTTCAAAGAGAAAATGCTTAGAGAGGAGCCTTGTTCCTGCATGTAGAAAGCTGGAGTGCTTTGGTGAGACACAGGTTAGGTGGAAGGTCTCCATGTCCTGCTAGAGTGAGCAAAATTACTGAAGAAATGTTCCTGGTGTGGTTTTGACAGTTATGAGTAGGAAATGCACTTCTGTGAATAGTCTGTATTGTAATTAAAGCAAACTATTTTTGTGAACGCTTTTGACCATGAACCTTTTTCTTGAATATTCATTAACAATGGGAGGAAAGGCATGAGCATTGTTTATGGAAATTAATTTAAAATCTGAATGATTATGCTTGGGAATTTTTTAGTATATTCATTACCTATCTGCCATGTGTTTTTGTTTCTAATGTTGGCTTGATTACCTAAAGACAGAAATAGATGCAGAGCCACTCACACTGTGTAACAATAGTTCAGTTATGACCGTAACTCACTATTCATGTTACATGAGATCCCTCTAGATTTCTTCTTTAGTGAGTTTGCATCAGTCACAATTTGAAAGTCATCGGAAATCCAGCCAAACAGTGGCAGATTCTGCCCTGGTTCTGGTCCCGGTGTACATTTCTAAAGGCACATGTGAACTGGAGCTGGGTAACTAAGATACAAGAACAATCCCTGCTGTGTCTCCAAGACTGGTGCTTTATGAGGCCCAGCAAAGATGGCAGGGATGAAAGGAAAGGCACTAAGAGCAGAAAATACTCTGTAGCATAGGCTGCTCTGGAGCCTGTGGGCTGATTTGGGCTGTGGAAACTACCCTGATGTATTCCAGTGACTCTTCAAGTCCCTGATATAGCTTGAAATCCTCAGGCACACTGATGCCTTAAACTTCTGCCAAATCCCTAGGCAATGAAATGATTACCCTAAAGCTTCTTTCCCTCTGGAGACGAAGCATGGTCCCAGCTCAAGAGTCTTCTCTTACAGCACTGGAATAATGTTTAAAAGAGCTAAACAGAAATCCCAGGGCATTTGAGCAGATCCTAAAGGACTCAGACATCAAGTTAGGACAAAGACAAAGCTTTCTGATCTTCTCACTCTATTAAACTGCATTCTTTCAGAGCCTGAAATAGCAGAGCAATGCCTGAGGGTACGATGTTGAGGCCTCTACTGGGATTACAATGCGTCAGTTATTTCATTATTTCTAAAAATATTTAAAAGAAGACTAATCTCAACACAGCTTAGTATTAAAGAGGAAAAATAGAATTAAAATGGTACAGGTTTATATTTGTGGTTTTGTCTTATATTTTTTATTAGATGCATCAGAATACATACTGTCTATATTTCTCTTAATTCGTTATCCAGAGACTATTAATCTCTTTAGGTGCCAGTATAGTACACTGGACATCACAGGACTGTTTAGGCCTGGTTACATATGCTTCAGACCTGGGTTTGTAGGAAACATGGTCCAAGGATGCTGCTGTGAGGAGGGCCACAGAGTCCTAGGATTGCATTAGCAATAATAACAGTAGCCAAAAGGAGCCCATTTTGGCCTTTGTTTATTTACTTCATTTCCAGAGAAGACATCTCATAGAGATAAAGAATTCAACACAAAACTAACAGACCATAGTAAAATATGGCACCAGAAGGAAGACTTCACCTGAAAATACATGCCTTATTGAACTTCCTGTCTGTTGGTTTCTTTATCTTGTAATAGGATAGGAATATCTGTTTCTCCTAGTGCTTGGTGAGGTGGCCAAAGCCATTAAAGACTGGTGTGTGTCTCAGAGAAGTGTCCTGGCAGGGCAAGGTGTGCTGCAGACTGCTCCTGCCCTGGGAGCTCGGTGTGGGATGGGAATGGACCAGGAGTCTGGCCCTGTGGCATTAGCATTTTAATTCGCTTCCAGAATTTGGCCATTCCTGGTCCCATTCCCATGTTGTGAGCAGTTGTCCTTCCCTGCAGCAAGCAATCGTGCAGCCAGGCTCTGTGCTTTAGATTCTCTGAGTGGAAAGAAAAGAACACGGCATGGCAAGAACGAGAGGTTGAATATATTCTAGAGGGCAGGCAGTGGCATTAACTGTAATGCCAGAGGTAGACTTTTCATCCTGAAAGGACAGAGAAGATGAATTATATTTTGATATGAATGACAAAAATATCCATGACTGCACTAGACAGGATCAAAAACATTTTAAAGGGCAATTAATTCCCATGTTTTTAGTCTAAGCTAAATACTTAGTAGAGGTAGGAGAAACCTCCCTGATTAGCAGATTATTCCATAGCCATTCAAATGCATTTTCCTGTGGCTTCCCCTGCAGTAACTGGTCTTTGAATGGGGATAGTCCCAGAAGCAGGGTACTGGCTAACACTGAGTCTGCTGAAGGATGAAATTCCATATTCAGAAAACCAGAGGGGGTCTCGTTATTTATGTGCTATTTCTGGCTATCTTGTACTGTTTGCGAGTCAAACCACACGGTTCAACAGGCTGGTGGGCGCGCATTCACATGGGCATGTTGGTTACTACTTAAAGTCCCTCAATACCCAGGGATGAACTGCACACATTTAGAAAGGTTAAATAGGTCTAACTGCTATTAGTCTGTCTGTAATGTGTTCTAGGATTGCAAAAAATGCAGAACGTGAATTTTTATGTGTTCTGTCACACCAGCTATATATATGTATATTCTCAGGCTCAGCAGAGCTTCTCACAGATGGATGCATACAAGGAGAAACACACAGAAGCATGGAGTTCCTTGAACTCAGTTCCTGCCTTGCACATCTGCAGTTCTAGGGAGAAAAGAGACTGAGCCAGTTTCTGGGTCTGCATCTCCCACTCTCCTGTACCTGCAGCCTGTGACATAAGCATCTGGGCATTGAGGGGGCATCTCAGAGCTCTCTAGAAATTGAAGCATCCAAGATGTGTAGTCACTTTTGAAAATCCCAGCATGGGAGGAATGAGGAATACAGCAAGACACAAATGTAGAAAAGGAATAGAGACTGAGACACCTGACCGCCATACAGAAACCTTCTGGTTCTGAGCTGAAAGGTCCTTTTCTACCAAGATACCCTCCAAAACAAGTATAGTTAGGACAACTTGCTGCATCCTCAATAAGGTTATGCAGAACACTTTTAACCAGCTCCCTGATTATATCAATGTTTGTTTGATTAAGCGTAGCAAATAACATCATCTAAGACCCATGCTTTTTCAATACAAAAGTATCAGTCTTAAATGTATATCGTCCATGGTACCACACTGAGTAGTTTACAATCTTTTATATTCTTATTCTAACAAAAACCTTATAAGGGAAAGATGTCTTTTACTAGTGTATAGTTTTTAAGTGACATATCCAAGGTCACCCAACTCTGTAGCTGGCCAGGAGCATTTTGAGCATCCAAGTTAGTGTTCTAATCAATGAGCAGCTTTTCCAGAAAAACATATAGCCCTCTAAGCTGAGCAAAACAAAACCAAGCCAGATTTTTAAAATGTAATAATCTGCAAATGCCTCCAGTTGCTGTTCTCCTTTGACAGTAATCAAAACAGGTAAAACAGGTAAATTCCCTATAGCAAACTTTCCATAAAATTTGTTTTAGGAAAAAGGAGAGCTGTCCAGAGGAAAATGAGACCTATGCAATTTCTAGGAACTTCTAGAAGCTACAGTTTTATGCTTACATTATGTGTTGCTATAGTACTGTCCCTTTCTCATTCAATATTCACCCGGTGCTGAGATCCATAGACCAGTAATGGGCTTTGTGAAGGCTAACCAATTGTCTTTCCATTTTAGAGTAATCGGGTAGCCCAATGCCAGGTGTACTCTATTTGTCATCCTCCTAAGAACACACTGACGAAAAAGAGAAGTTATTTCCTTCACAATCGTGGTGTTTGAATACTACGGATTTTCAGGAAGATAAGGCAATGCTGAGAGATCAGTGGCCACTTATTGGCGTGCTCTACCCAGTGTGTCCTTTAGGACGGTTTCCATTTCTGGACAATGCAAACTACATCCTATGATAAGGTTGCAATGATGAACACTCCAAATCTTTATGGCTGCCTGGCACTGCCAGCATGTTCTTACTCATCCTTGTCCACGTAATGGGTTGCTGCAGTGTTGTCAGTGAGCACTGCAATAAATGGCGGAAAAACCCTCTATTTTGCTGAGCTTCTCTGAGCTGAGAGGGAAGAAGGTGTCTCCCCAGACCAGCATGGAGTCATATGTAGCCAGATCCTCTGCAGGATCTCCACTGTGACTTTGGTCCTGTTGCAGACACTTCTATAATCTCTTTTTTACTATAGGTCCTGCCTGGGGACTGTGGTTGGCTCCAAGGCCTTTCGGCTGATGGGGATCCCTGAGAAGGGTTATTGCGCAGGCACAGTGTGCTTCCCCTCATAGTGTGCACTTCCCAGTGTGGTGAGATGTGGTGCTGGGCTCAGTGCTAACATGTGTGCTGTCCTCACATAGCAGAGGTGGGGATACAGCACAAAAGGGTCCTACTAAATATTGTGTCATTCTGGTGAATATGGACCCCACCATTCACAAAGCAAGTTGTCCCTGGTGAGCAAACATGCAGGTTGAAGTACACAGCATTAGCTCACAACAGAAAACGATACTTTGAAGAAGTACTGAATAATTAATAACTGGGAGCTTGTAGACCTCGTATAGTTTCCATCTAGAAAACCCTAACCTTTTGGGTTTCTTCTGTTTGTGAACAGGTTTAGCCTGAATCTCCTGTGAACAGCTTGTATCCACAGGGAGCCTGGCACAGAGTGCTAAGAGAAGTATTTATATCACTTAGTGGCACTGTGCGTACACTGTCCATGCACTTCGGAGTTTCCATGTTAGCTGCAGGATGTATCACGTCCCTTCCACTGCTTCTGAAAGGCTCTGGCCGATGCTTGAATTTATAATGATTACATTATTAATGTTATTCTTAGATTTTCCCTAGTGGGATACCCAGTGTTCCCACTAATCTCATCATTGGCAAAAAGCTGCAAATACAGGGCTAATTTTCTCATGGAGACGGCAGGAAGAAGTGTCTCCTGGTGATAGAGACCATGGACAGACTTGTCAGTCCTTGGTGCTGGAGGATTTCAGACCATCCAGCCCACGAAGGCTCACAGGTAGGGTCAAGCTTCATCAGATCCCACCTTCTTCAAAGAAAATCTTGTATTTATATGTATCTCTTCACCACAAATATTTTCTTATCACCTTAAATGCAGCACATCAGTGTCACTGTCCACTGAGAGGCTGTCATTTCTCTGCTGAAGAGCAGGAGCTTTTTTATCAGGGCAGGACATGTTATGGTTTGGGACAAAATATAATACTGGAGATGGGTAAAACTGCTATAGGCAGATTATTACCACTCTGAAATGTGACCTGTACACCAAAAACAACTGCTAAACTTAGAAAATTGCTTTGAATATTTAATATCTGTGGGTGGTCACGACCTCAGTTGTGCATTTCATAGCTTATAAGGCTTTACTGCTGCCCAAATGTTCCTCACAACTTCAGGTATTTGGTGGTAATTGTAAGCTCAGACTCTACCTACAACTCAGCCTTTCAAAGTGCCCTTCACTGTGAATCCCATGCTGCAACGCACATCTTCAACTTCAGGCAGATGAATAAGAATTAAAGGATCCAGTATTACAGTGTTTTACTTAAAGTCAACAGAATTGTTCATGTACAGGATGCAAGAACCAGTTCACCGAATCTCTTCTCTGTCATGGATCTCCTGTTAGTTTTGTCTCTTTCTTGTAGCTTCTTCCTACAAGCCATTTGTCTTGTAAATCTGCCTCTTGTTGAGAATAAAGTCCAGTCAGCACAATCTAATATTTCAGGTTCTTTTTGTGTTTAATAATCCCAGCTTATTATAAGGGCACTTTATTAAAGAAAAAAAGAAGTTGTCAAAACCCCTTAATACCTGGGTATGCGCCTTTCAGCATATTTCTTTCTACTTGTCAATTGGAAAGGATAAAATACGGTGGGTTTTTTTATTTGACATACAATAGTCTCTGAGTGACTTGTTACGTAAATTACATTTCCTTTAAGTTCAGCTTTTAAGTAAAAAAAAA
>VWYH01004638.1:0-21584 GCA_013399365.1 Pampusana beccarii
AGCGGGGCCGGCGGCAGCTGCCGGGCAGCCCCGGGGCGGTGCGGAGGAGTTGGGGCGGCAGCCGGGCAGCCCCGCGCCCGCAGGGCCCTCCCGGCGCAGGGACACCGCACCGCCCGCGCACCCATCCTCCGCTCCCGTGTGTCGTGTCACGGATTTGAGCGGATGAATCACTCACTGGGGAACATCGCAGCCGCTGCGGGCGAGGCAGGTGCACCCCGCTGGCGGGCAGAGGCCGAGCCGGGTCCCGCCGCCGCTCCGGAGGCACCAGCGGCCTCTCGTCCGCCCGGGAGCAGCTTCAGGCCCGGGCACACGCTGGCAGCTGAGGAGGAGGGTGCAGCAGAGCTGCCCCGTTCCCACCCAGCCCCTCGCTCCGCTCCCGCCGTCTCCCCGAGCCGAGGGCGCCAGGTCCCCCTCGCTCCGGTGCCCGCGGGAGATCCCGCCCCGCTCCCCGAGGTTCCGGGGAACCATGGGGAGGCGCCGTGCTGCTCCTTGGCCCCTCCGGGCTGAGGGCGACCCCGCAGTCCATCTCAGGTGCCCCAGGGAACACGAACTACTCCGTGATCCCGAAGGATGCTCCCGGGGCCGGTCTGTACCCCCCGGGGGATCCACTGATCCCAGAGGATCAGCCGAGCAGCACAGGTTACCTGGTGTCAACAGAGGTGCGGTTTCTGATAAATGAACCCCCAACACAAAAGCAATACATGGCTTTTCCAGCCCGCAGAGGGATGTCCTGCCCTCGCCCGCCTGGCACGGGGCTGCCGCCTCCACCGCAGCCGGCGGTCAGCGCCCTGCCCCGCGCTCCCGCCCCTCTCGGTGCAGGTGCCATCTCCTTAGGTGCTGGAGCGGCCGGGGCGCTCCTGTATGGGCACTACAGCAACCAAGCAGGAAAACTTTTCCACCCCTTCCTGCCCATTATTCGTGCCAGATCTTCTCCTCGTGCTACATCACTGCTACAGCGCACACACAGAGGGTACTTTGAAATACAAGATTACACTGCCAGTTTTGTACCAGTCTAAATAAAATCAACAGCAGCACTCTACAAATGAGCTTATGTTCTAATTTAGTGTGGACAAGAAAAGGAAATCCAGGCAAACCACATTTCTTTTGTCTCTAAGCAATCCTCTAATCAAACTGCGGATAACTTAAAAGCTGACACTGAACTAGACAATAGCAATAAAATAGGATAGTAATGCCTTGTCTCATATTTGTTAATACATCTTCTATTTATATTTTTGTCACTTTTGGTTACTGATTTCACATGTCCAGCTGTGTTGTTCACCAAAGGCAAGGATTACCAAGCCTGAGATGTTCAAACTGTCAAGTCTAGCTCTGAGCTGCCTGCCTTGGCAGGTTTATCAGACTGTTTGTGATCCAGAGCACGCTCAGAGACCAGCAGTGTTCACCAGCTCTGTCCTTCACTCCACAAACAGCTCAGCATGCTGCAGGATGTGTTGTTCCAGAATAGCACATCCCAACACTCAGGCCAGGAATTAAGTGTCAACCTAGTCACAGGAGCAATTTTACAATATTCCTTGGCTACTTCTGCTTGTTTTTTAAGCTTGGCCTTGACCAGTGACTCACCTAAGTCTTGCTTCTAGTGTGATATTAGCAGAAAGTGGAGAATCTAATGCTTCTGAGGGAAGAAACAGATGTTTCTGTTTCCCTTCTTTATCTTGTGATTTGGTGCATCTTTGCTCTTGTTGTACATTCAAAGCAGCATTCCTTGTGGAGCACACAGCATTTGCAATAAAATATTTTCTCTTCACTTTTTCAGTTGATTATCCATTCAGTAAACAACCCATTGTTTTCTTCACATGCTTTAGAAAAAGGAAGATGTTACAAAAACCTGTCAGAAGTTCACTGAAGGAGACCTCCTTTTCTAAAACTGCCAGTCTTTAACATCAGAGAGCGTGAGCTTTTTTTTTCCCTCTATACTTGTTTGATAAACACAGTACCCCAGATACCAGGAAATACTATTTTAACTGCCCAGAAAGCAACATTGTGTTACTGTGCAAACACGAAAGGACCCTGTCCGGTGCCTCCTCAGTGTCACTGCAGAATTCCCAGCTGGGTTAGAGGGGACAGCGCTGCCGGCCAAACACACACCAGCTGAACGGGTTGCAAACAGATGCAGCCAGCATCCATTGACAACCAGTGTTCCAGGAAGAAGTGACTCCAGGGCAATCTCCAGGACAATTCTGCACTCCCACTCCCCACCTGTGTGTGCACAGCAGGATCCCCATCATCCCCAGCTGCGGGCACGGCTGAGCCCCGGCAGAGCGGTGCCAGCGGCTCCTGTCCCACCACCACACTGCCCAGGGATCCCGGAACACCTTACCTCCTTCAGAAAGCTACAGAACTCTCCATGGCATAAAATAGTGCCCCAAATGAAAGACTATCAGAAAGATGACTCTTGAAAAAAGTAGCCACCAAAACAGATAAGTGCAATCTGTTTTTCCTGCATCAAATTCTCCCTAAGACATGGTAACTTTTCTATGCATATGTTTAAGTCTGTTCCTTTCACTGCTACTGTGCTGGAGATAATAATACTAAAATGTTACAGTCCTTCTTCAGGGAACAATAAACGCATTCTGCTCAACTAAAGTGTTCAAAACCATCTCCAAACATAAGCATTTCCCAAACCTGCGTGTACTCGGCATGGTGCGCAGAGCGAGCTCAGCGGTGACGGATCCAGCGATCCAGCAGTGTGCCATCTTTTGGTGACATATGATCACAGCACAAGCCACAGCTTTGTTTAAACATTCGCTTAGAAAAATCTTTTGTCTGTACCCAGCCTTGCTTCATTTTAATTCCAAGTTTGTCTTAAAACCTACATAGTTAAACCAGACTCAGTCTTTAAGCTTGATTGATATGATACTCTTAAGCTACCTGAAGAGTGTTTCTGCAAGGGATTCACACCCAGCTAACAAACCACTTTCTAAGTCGATCTGGTCAGGAAAAAACCCCAAACTCCATGTTCACCGAAGACAGGGTCTTTTGTAAAGAAGAGAAAATATATTTATGTACACTCAAAACCTGAACTGAACTGTTTGTCTGAGCATTCTACACACTGCAGCCAGCACAATGCAGTATATAACAGACACGCTGCCCTTGCCAGGAAAAAAGCAAGTGCTCAAATGTGACCAAGTACTGCAGAGAGGGCTCCTGCCTCAGCAGGGGCACCATGTGTTACCCAGACTATCACATTAGGAGTGACAACACCACAAAAACACACCACAAACCCCACACAACAACATACACACACTACAACACACAAGCAGAGCAGCTCAGCATTGCCAGCTTTAGAGGAACACCCATAAAAAACCAAAACCCTCTGAAAACATCCTTTTGGGGGAGCAGACAGTCAGCTGTGCAGCCAGACCTGTCTCTGAACACCCCCTCACCCAGTCAGACACGGGCAGCAGAGCAGAGCGCTCATCACATTACAGAGGTTCCTTTTGTCATCCTAAACCTCGCTATCAAGTGACAGAGGACGCACTGGAACGCTGCAAACTGCTCTGTTTCCAGCTGGTTTGAACACACCGTGTGCAAGCCAGAGCTGCACAGGAGGAGCTGGGGAACAAAAGCCTGTAGGAGCATCTCTCAGGAGGTTGTTCCTGGCAGGGGTGGCCGTGGGCCCCAAGGGGGTTCCCTGAGCGGGGGCTCTGCCGCCATGGAGCCACTGCCGCAGTGAGCGCTGCCCTGGGACGCTCTGCTCAGCACCATGCCAGCCCAGCAGAAGAAAATCATCTTCTGCATAGCGGGGGTGCTGAGCTTCGCCTGTGCGCTGGGGACGGCGGCAGCCGTGGGGACACAGCTCTGGGTGACGGGGACCATCCTGTGCCAGACAGGAGCTCTGCTGGTCAACGCCACCGGCCAGGAGCTGGACAAGTTCATCGGCAAGATCCAGTACGGGCTGTTCTCTGGCGAGAGAGTGCGGCAGTGCGGGCTCGGGGGGAGACCTTTCCAGTTTTCATGTGAGTAACAGCAGCGTTTGAATTATTTAACAGCATTATTTGGCAGCCGGGGAGGCAGGGGACGGCTGCCCAGGTCCCCTCGCTCGGACACAGAGCCCAGCGAGCATGAAACGTTCTGAAGCAAATGCTGCCCTCACAGTGTTCTGATCTTCAGGCTCAAATAACTTATTTTCTAATGCAAATAAAGCCACATTAACATTTTCAACAACCTGTATCTCAGTTACAGATATCTACGTTTCAAAATGTCTGTACTATTGCTTTAAAAAAAGAATATTTATGTTTTTCAACTAATCTCCATCATCTTCCCCTGTGTGCATATGTCAACAGTACATCCTCTGTGCCACCATGAAAGAATGAACTGAACTGGCAGAAATCTCCTGAAAGAGCTGGGGCATAGATACTTTTAGCTGCTGTTGAGAAACAAAGCAGCCAAAAAGTGAGCGATCTGCTGAGTTAACGGGAAGGACGGCTGGTGCCGGCTGATCTGCAGGTTTTCTATCTGACATAGAGAATTTTGTCAAAGGCTGTTAGCAATGGTTTTGTTTTACATGTAATATCCATAACCTATTTATATCTTCAGGGATAAGAAGATCAATAAGATGATGAAGTGAACACACAGTTTGTATATAGCAGCACGCTAAACAGATAATAACAGTCATTTATTGTACGTACAAGATGCCACCTGAAGCTATTACAAAACCCAGTTCAGAAGCATTCTGCTAAAATGGGACTGGTAAAGTGCTTGCATGAGTCCTTGTATTAAGGCAATGTAAGGTTACCAGATCACCAGGGTAAAGTTACCAGATTAGGTATCAGAAATTATTTGCTATATGATATTTTTCCAAAGTAGTAGGCCAAATTAGTGTAACATACCATTAAGATTTGCCATCTCTAATTGAATTCCATCACTAGTGTCTCTATACAGCTGAAGTTCTCCTCTCGACTGCTTTGTTTGCCATCACAGCGTGCAGATATCCCACCCACTGGTTACAGGCTGTGGTGATTTCCAGAGGGATCCACTAGATCCCAAGGAATTATTTGTCTGCTGGAGCCAAAGCTTCATGCACCACAGCTGACACAGCAACCAGCAGCTCCCATTTCTCCAGTTCACGTATTCCTTACTTAGATACTTGTAAGCCATTTCATCCATGTGCCGTGCATTCGGGGCCCCCACCTGTACATTGCACCTGGTTATGACTGAAATACTTCAGATTATACTGCTAGTGTGACTGTAGCAGTAGTCTGGAAAGAATTTTAAGTTTGTGGGCGATGTGAATGAATATTGCACTTCTGAGAGATGATACAAACACACAGCTTGTTTGTGACGATTTAACAATATCAATCATCACATATTTTTTAAATGTCTTGCAATGCTACATACAGGTAGGCTCTGGATCAGTGCAAGTACTGCAGAGCATTTCCAACCCAAAGTACTCCAGGGTTAGAAGAGTTTGCTCTCACTGTGGCCATGCACTTTCTCTCCACACTCTCGGGTACCGCCTGCAACCGAGCTTTCCTACCCAAAAATGGTTGGGTGGTTTAGCAAAATCTGCTTCTACTGGAAGTGTTCACTTCAGAGCCCAAGTAACAACAGCAGCCGGTTCCCACTGCCCAGGGCGGCAGCAGCCCCGTCCCGCCCGGGCTCACGGAGCTCCCAGGGAGGACAACGTACACATCCATAGGTTAATGCACTGAGGTGCACCTCAGTGTGTCTGGAAAAGGCACTGAAAACAGGCTGAATTATTTAGTTCTGTGTTTGTTCCCATTAAACGCTCCCCTCTGACCACCATCTCTTTTTTAATTGTAAATGAATTTGCTCTGCCAGCAGGGCCGGTCCGGCTGGGAAAGCCTTCTGCTCCATTTGCTCTTGCTGCTTCCCATCAGCTTCTGGGTCAGCAGCTCATTTTCTAAAGGTCGCTGGCATGCATACATGACACAATTTCATTCATTACATTGAAGGAATGTTTTCCTTTCAAGACAACATAGCTGCTGGAATTAATTTTTCCTAATATGTCACATATAAAATTTTAACAACATAAACCACTATCAATGCAGGTGCCAAGGGAAAGACTCAATACAGTGCAGTAACATGTTTTTCTGAAAATAAACAGTGTAACACTGTATTATTAACTACACCGCTTTGTAGCTGTCCCAGAAGGTGCGGTAGCACTGCAAGAGCCAGTGCTGTTCCTTGCAGAAGTCCTGGGACGGGGGGACCCTTCAGCTTTTTCCTTGGCTGCCCTGAATGCTACGACAGTAAAATTGCACCTTGTACCCCACTGACAGTACGACTGCTTCTGATGCTTGCAAATCCATTAAATGTCATATGAAGTCAAATGAACACAAGGCCTAGTTTCTAAAACATGCTTTGTCTTTTAGTATGATGACATAAGGAACGTCAGCACCAGTGGCACAACCGGACAACGGCAGCCAGCAGCAGAAGTCACCTTTCCCGCAGGGGGACTCTTCCTTTAGGGAAACGGGTGAATTTAGCAAACTGGCAGTTTTGCTGCACACGCCAAGCCCTGGAGCAGTTGTGTTCCCGGCCCAGGGCTCTGCGTGTCCCCTTGTCCCCAGTGCGGGTCCCTGGGCCGCTGTCCTCGTGGGCACCGCGTGCCCGTCTCTGCTCCCAGCCCCCAGCAGCGCCAGAGGGAGATTTTTTAGCACAGCATCAAGAATAGCTTGCAAACATTTGCTTCATTAATTTCCCTTTCATCTGGTCAGGGAGATAAATGGACTTGATGCCACGCTACCTGATTCTCAGTGTTTACTACATGGAAAGCTGCAGACCTGTTTGCGGGTAAATGTTTTACAAGGTAGAGTAATTTACGTGAGGCTTTTTTACTCTCCACACATTACAGCTGCAGGGAGGCAGCACTGAGGCGTTATTACCCCCACTTTAATTGTGCCCCTGTGGATCAGGAGCAGTTGAGTTTGTTCGATGGCTCATTCTAAAACACCCGTTGTTGCCAATCAAACATGAATGATTAAAAATTGTTCTCTCCTACCAAGTCTGAGTGACTATCCCCTCGTGCCCTGGCTAAGCAGGATCACAGTTTGAAACAGTAGCTAAAAAGCTGCATGAAGATACTTAAAGTATTCCTAAAGTTTCGCCCACGTAGCCAGACCGGTGCTCCACGGTGGAGCTCGGCGGAGCCCCGGCCGCCCCGGAGCCGCGCCCGGCAGCAGCCCCAGCGCCACAGCCCCGGCTGGGGCAGCTCACGTGGCAGCGAACGCAGCCGACGTGAAAGTTTCCAGCTTAATATCATATAGCGCATGGTGAAAGGACAAATAGCACCTTGGCAGATGGCGGGGACCTTACCCTGCACTTCACATCGGCACGATCTGGTGTCTGAGGAACAAACCAACCCTAAACCCAGCACTGCCCTGCATGGTGCCCACGGGTGGGGAGTTTGTTCTGCCCGCAGCACAAACCACAAACAGCCTGACTCCTAAAACAACTTTGCCTAACGTGTATAATAATGTTTTGTCTTTAGTTTTTCCAGATTTGCTCAAAATTATCCCTGCAAGTATCCACGTCAGTGTCATTCTCTTCTGTACAGTCCTGATTGTCTTTGCTCTGGTGGGAGCAGGTTTCTTCATGTTCAACGCTTTTGGCAGCCCTTACGAGACCCTGCACGGCCCCATCGGGCTGTACCTCTGGAGCTTCATCTCCTGTGAGTAGCTGTCCCGGTTTTGTGTGGTGACGGTACCGCTGCACTGTGGCGGCCGGGACAGCACCCGACGTGTCCGCTGCTTGCCGTGACCAAGTGATTGGTGTAGGACACTGTGCTAAGGGCTGTGCCTGCACTGACTTTATTTCGCTAGCTTAGAGTCAGGCAGGAAGGCAGATGATTTTGCTGTATCAAAACATGTTTTTTCCAAATTGCCATTAAGAGATAAAATGCCAAAAACCCCTGTGAGTGCAGGCAGTGGGGTGGGTACAGGTGCGGGCAGCAACGGCACCTCCAGCCCTTCTGCCAGAAACAAGTGCTGGGACCCGGAGCTGGGGCCGCAGCACATGGATAGAACAGGGATGGCACTAGAGAGGGGAAATAAATAACTAAAAGTCAGTGATGCAACTGCTGGCATCCATTCACCGAGATGGGAGGTTTCCAGCCACGTAAGCGAGATCCCCACGTACAGCAGCAAGGCTTTCTCAGGGGAGGAACTGAGAGGCAGGGAGGGACAGACTGACACAACTTGCTGTAGAAGTGGTCTCTGAAAAACCGCAGCCAACAGGGACAACGGGCCACCCCTGCCTCTCTGCCCCTTACAGAGAAGGCAAACCCGTTCTCTGTTGCGGGCTTGGCTGACACAAAAGTTTACTAATACTTTAGAAGGCGTTATGGATTACTATCATAATTTAATAAAGGACTTAAGTGCATATTTCTCTGTAAACATGCAGACAGTTCAGTTATGTTCAATGGGACAATGAGCAGCTTAAAGCTGAAAAAGAGCACAGATACTTTGCTGGATCGGGGCACTGAAGCAGCTGTACTAAATATTACGGGTCCTGAGCCAAATTCAATTTAAAAAGCTTACAATTTCAATAACTGTTGGCTTGGATTCTAAAAATAATCCCTGCTAAAACTAAGTTACAGTGGCCATAACAACACCATAACGTGGGGTTTGGTTGCGGTGTGGTGGCCTCGCGGCAGGGACTGCGGGACGATGACAGCTCTCCCTCCATCCCTCCCTCCCAGGCTGCTGCGGCTGCCTCATCATGATTCTCTTCTCTTCGGAGGTGAAGATCCATCACCTTTCGGAGAAAATCGCCAACTTCAAAGAGGGAAGTTTTACATTCAAGACTCACAGTGAACAGTTTGCAAATTCTTTCTGGATCGTCCTGGTTTGCTCCCTGGTGCACTTCCTGAACGCCCTGCTGATACGGTTTGCTGGGTTTGAATTTCCCTTTTCAAAATCAAAAGATTCAGGGACAACCACTGGAGCGGTTGACCTGATGTATTAGAATTACATAATTTCAGAACATTTCAAGCAGAGAAGTTCATCACTACTACATACAAGAGCCACCAGATGTACTAATTTGTAAACTATTAGCNAACTGGAAAGTAAAACGAACAGGCTGCAGCGGAGGCGCACACTGTCACCAGCAGCTCTGCCCTGCAGCCCTTGCGAAGGCGAGGATGAAACTGCTACTGCAACAGGGCAGCGGAGAACACGGGCACCCAGAAAATCTACAGGGACCGGAGGAGAACAGAAGAGGCACGGGCTCTGCTCCGGACACACGCCGGGCTCCATCCCAAAGGCACAGTGCTCAGACACGGAGCCACAGCGAGTGCTGGCGGGACAAAACCCAAATACACCGCTGACACCTGAACCCAGCAGCCAGCATCCCCAGCAGAGCCAGGAGCGAGAGCAGGCGCCTTCTCACGGCACCGCGGCCTCCCAAGGGCTCCCTCACAGTCAGAGGCACACAGAACCCTGCCCAGAAAACTGCCCTGCAAACTCTCACTCACCAAACAATCCAAATAACAACGTCCAAACCTTCAGCAAAGGGTGACAGGGGAATAAGTAACGCAGCGGGCACACCGCAGCTCAGCAGGGACTGGCATTGGGGTTCTCTAGCTCAAGGTGTGCAGGAGGCCAGAGCAGACAGACACACCAGCCCTTGAGCTTCTGCAAGTCAGGTAAAGCCACCTGAGAGCTCACCCAGGCACAGCTGAGCCAGCTCCTGATTTACAGAGACCAAAAGAGCATTTTCCACCCAACACCATCTCCGTGGGTTACCTGGGTGCCCTGCAGACGAGCCGCTGCTTGCAGGACGTGGAGATGATGCTCAGAGCACGCATGAGAGGAGGTGCGGGGCAGCCTTTGCCCGGCCACCCTTTTATCTGTGGGGCCACAGGTGAGGAGCGACCCCACCCGGGGCCATCAGCCACCTGTGCCCGAAGGCAGACCCACCTGCTGGGGACACACCTGAGAGGGGGCCTCACTGATTTCTATGCCATCTTTTTATACTTTTACTATGAATGGCAAAACGTTGCTGGGGTTTTTGTAAAAGGTTTGTCAGCTGTACCTTTAGTCCACAAACTCTTTCCCAAAGCACCTCCATCTCTCCATGCTGCACTGCAGCTCCTGGATCTTAACCGTGTGTAGGGGCTCCTGCAAGTTGCCACGACTCATTACTTCTTTCATTATTTTCTTCTTAATTAATATGTATGTTCTTCTTAATGCATAATTTGTACTACATCTTATGGTATTGTTTACTACACCATGAATAATGAGGAGCAGTATTCCATCCTCATGCTCCTGGTGTTTCATGACTCTGCTCCACAGCTCTGTGCCAGCTCTGGCAGCCAGCAGCGTACAGGGTCGGACACCCCTCACATCCCGCTGCACTCACAGCATGAGGACAGCCCTTACTTTCATTTATATCCAGTTCCCAAGGCATGCATAACAACTTCTTACTACCAAAATAAAATTGAGACAATATTTGTGTGTCTGGCCAGCTGAAAGTAACAGAGCCAGCACGAGCTGCTCAGCTCTGCGGCTGCGTGAGCACAGCACGGAGCTATCACCACGTGCAACCCATGAGCATCAGCTAAAGAAGCCTTGCCCTGTTTCATTTCTAGTGTATTGCATTATTTAAAAAACAACATTTGTATAGTGAGGAGAAATATATAAGTACATTTTGAAGTTTCTTGAAAAAAATCATCTTTTTCATATCCCAATGAACAACCCGTGTGCACGTGTGTATGTGTGTGTGTACGTGTGTGTGTGCACATGTGTGTGTACATGTGTGCAGTGAGCAAAGGGCGGTCCCTGGGACTCGTGCTGGCCCCACAGAAACCTGTGGAGCGGGGTGTGATGGCAAAGCATCCCCTGACACTCAGCTGGTTGGGAACCTGGTGGCTACTCTACCCTTTCTATAAGGAACTGCGGAGGGGTGAGGGCTTTTATGTCAGTTTTTAGGAAGCTGAAAGACTGGAGCCCGTGCAGCACCACTAAAGAGAGCAGCTTTTTTGCCAATAAAGCCATGGCTCCTGCGGTGGGAAGACAAAACCGGGCATGTGGTGCCCTGCGCACCTGCTGGCCCCCATGGTGGCCATTTTCATAAGCCACAATTTGAGCCAAGCTGTTCCGAACCACCCCGTGGAGAATGCAAACCCATCAGAGCCAAGCGTTCAGCGGCCCCAGCCCGACCCAGAGCAGCGCCGGTGTGTGAGCGGAGCCGGGCTCGGCTCCGGCACATCAGCCCAACCTCACGTGTTTTCCACCAAAACTCAGGCAGACACCCCCAGTTCTCACAGACCGACAGAGAAGAAGGAAACCTGCCAGGTACCTGCGGCCCCAGCAGCACGGGGCTGCTGAGTTCCCCAGATCGGCTGCGCGGTGCCCGACCCGTGTTCCCCACACAGCCGGCAGCAGCTGTCGCAGGAACATCACTGTGCGGATTCTGCCTTTCCCAGCTCATCCCTCAGTGAACCTGGCTTTACAGACACCTGCTCACCCTGCGCTCTCTTTCCCTCGGGCTGCCACCGCCCGCCCAGCGCTTGCAGCCCGGGCCCCGCCCCGCCTGCTGTCACCCCCGCAGAGGAGCTGCCCGGCCAGCCCCGCGGAGCCCTGCCCGCGCCCGGCGGGACACAGGCGCGCCGCCCCCCACACGCAGAGCACACGGGCTGCGAGCAGCGCTGATGAAAGATTCGTCACGGTGTGACGGTGGGAGCTGCCATCGCGCAGCCGGGACGCGGGTCCCTCGAGAGCCGCCGCTCCCTGGGGGTGACAGGCAGAGGGGACACGGGTCCCTCGAGAGCCGCCGCTCCCTGGGGGTGACAGGCAGCCGGGACGCGGGTCCCTCGAGAGCCGCCGCTCCCGCATCCCTCAGCATCGCCCAAGAGCAGCGGCGGCCGATGGGCGAGCGGGGGGCCGCGCTGGCCGTGCCGCGGACGGAGCTGGAGGAGATCACCAGCAGAATCTCAGACCTAAACAAATGGAGAGAAATTTTTAGTTTCCATGGGTAAGATTTTTATCCTGCTTCATTATCATGCTTTTAGTTCCAGGTGGTTTTTAATATAATTTTTTAAAGTTATGCTTTATTACAATACTGATGTGGCCATGGAAAATGGTCTTTGTGTACCCAGTAATGCAAATAACTACAGCTTTTCCTTTCCTTTGGGGTTCTTTTCTGGCTGGTGTCCTGTTTCTTCACGTATTAGCAATGCCTTTGTAATTTGTGGGTTTTTTTAATTTGTGTTTTATTTTCCTCTTTCAGTTTGGAAATCAGTAATACAACTCATCAGGTAACTGTTTCTTGGAAAGGTAACATTTTATATTTGTCCAGTATTTTTTGGGACTGTTCCACCAGGTTAGCATATTGAGGAAATCACACCTCTGTATATGCAGCACAGCAAACAGTTTTATGGAGATTTATTTCTTATGCTCCTCTGTTAAGAAACACACATTTTCTTCAGATATTTTAAAGGAATGTCTTCCTGATCTGAATGAAAGTGGTGGAGTAATCCATCATAAATTAACCTTTCTGTCTAAAAGTAACTGTTTCCATGCTCAGTTTTAGAACACGGGGCAGGGGGGAAAAACAACATAACAAATTAAGTTTTCTGAAATAGAAGTATTTGGAAAACCTGCAAGGCATCAGCGTTGGCCACTGACCGTCTGCTCCTCTCCCTGCCCAGGGCAGCGCTGGCCGGGGAGCCCCTGGAGCCCCTGGAGCCCCTGGAGCTGGGGAGCCCCCACGCGTCCCCCCTGCCGTGCCCCGGCCCCCCCTGCTCCCCGTGGCCACGGGCGGCCGCCCCATCTCCTCGGCCATGGACACGGTGAGCAGTGCCCATGAATTACACATGAGCAGTAATCTAATCTCGTTAAAAGAAAGAGAAGCTGGGGAACCTTACCGGGCTCTACAGCACGTTGCTGGGCTGCAGCCTGTCAGCTGCACCAGGGTGTGTAATCGTCATGAGTCATTGATGAGACTTTTAAAGAACACAGTTGCAACATAACCTTAAAACCAAGATGCTATAATTCTCATTAGAGAATAGCTCAAATGACAAAGTGTAATGTTTCCTTGTTCTTTGGTGCTTTCCCAGCGAACAGCCTCAGAACGGAGGCAGAATTTCAGATCAATGAGATATTTCTGCTCTTACCCCAGTACCTGGTTTGGGGGGCACTGGTGACGGGTGCTGCCCCTGCCCGGGTCAGGAGCCGCCACCACCAGCTGCCTTAACCACGAACATCGCCTTGGCTCTGAAGTGATGGGGCCTGATTCTCGGTGTAGGATTTTATGCTGCTCTGGCTGTGATCACATGCACTGAACCTGCATCCCAGGCCCTGCTGACATTACAGATCCACAGCACCGGGATGCGGAGCGAGCTGACCGCAGCCCGTCTCTCTCCTCCTCCAAGGGGCTGCGGCGGCTGCTGTTTGGAAACGTGTCCCACCGCTTCAGCTGCGAATGGACACAAGCGTGCTTCAGGTTCCGTGAGCCATACTCCGACCTGGCCTACGCTTTGGAGGCAGAAGAGGTAAATGTGTTGGTGCAGTGACCCGCACCATCTCAGCAACCCAGCCACTCACAGGAGTGAGTGCTCTGCACTCCTGCAACCCACACCTGTACCCCACACTCTGCACACCTGTACCACACACTCTGCACCCCTGCACCCCACACTGCACACCTGCACCCCTTGCCTGCACCTCACACCTGTACCCCTGTTTCTAGGGGGGAACAAGAGCCGTTTTGATGGCTGTACAAGCACACATCATTAAATACCTGCTCTTTGTAAGAAACACTGAGTATACTCACCTGGAAAGGTAAGAAGCTGAGCCTCCCCCCTCTTTCTTTGCATTATTTGGACTAAGTCAGACTAGCACCAGCCTCTGGGTTTAACCAAACCAGACCCCAGTTCAGGTTTGCAGCTACAGACGGGGATTTTCACCCAGGAGAAAAGCCGTGTCTGACCCTCAGGCAAGGCTTTTTCCCACCAAAACACTTGGCTTTGTAGCAGTGGCACTTGGTTCCTCGTCCCACGCCCCGGCACCGCAGTCACAGCCAGCAGCGCTTGGCAGCACCGACCAGTGCGGCACAGCTGTGCACAGGGCTCAGCCCCCAGTGCCGGGGACACCCGGGGCAGCCCCCGCCGGGTGGGAGCCCCACAGCAGAGAGATCGCTCCCAGTGCACGGGGGAGCGCGTCACACCAGCAGCAGTGACGGCACCGAGTGACAAGTGGCAATCTCCAGGCAGACGGGCACAGCTGGATGCACAGCTGCCTCCCGCACCAACCCCTCGGCTCTCGTGCTCCCACTTGTCAGGGCTGCCCAGTCCCCATCACCGGGTACCCTGGCGGGCAGCACCCTGGGCTCCGACCAGCCCTTGCTGGAACGGGGCTCAGCTGCAGGGTGGGGGGGTCTCAGCAGCCCCAGGGGGGCTCTGCCACGGACCCCCCCCGGCCAGGCTGTGCAGGATAAGCCGGCGGGAGCAGGGGACGGCGCTGGCTGCGGCCCTGGCAGAGACGCTGTGGGCAGCGGGAGGAGGAAGGACAGCCACCATCTGCCTCGGCACTGCCGCCGTCCACGCTGCGCCGAGCAGGGACCGCAGAGCCGACAGCTTCACGGAAAGGGTCAGTGTGAAAACACCTTCTGCAAACAGGAGTTTCCCTAAAGATACGTTTGGCCTGCAATTTTTATAGACAAGAAAGGTAAAACCTCATAGAGGTGTTCACTAACTGGGGGGCACCACAAACCGCGGGACTGTCACCCCACGTCCCGCTGCGGTCTGAGGCACTCGTGCCCCTGGCAGCAGTTTCTCCCAGCCCGGAGCCGCCGCTGCCCGCTGGTCCAGCTGAGCTCCCTCCCCACAACAAGGACAACGCTGCTGGCGTGGAGCTGCTCCCCCGCTCCTGTACAGAGCTGAACTCCTCAGCCTAGGAGGGGGGCAGGAGACCCTTGCGTTAGTGTTTCATTTGTCTAAAGGAAGCTCTGGATTAAAAAGCTTGGCTTTTTGATATAATAATGTTTCCTTTACAACATCTTTCCTTGCGCTCATGCCCAACAGATCCAGCTCTTTGAGTTTGGTGAGAAAGCAGCAGCTCAGGAGTTCATCTTTGACCATATAAACTGTGTAAGTAAGGGATATTTCCTTCATTCTGATTTATTTTGTTGCTTGCTGACATCTTATTTCCCATTCAAAAGCGAAGCTGATTGACATCAATAACATCACGTTCAGCAGACATTCAGGCTGTTCACTACAGTCAGTTCGTGGATCATTCCCAGCCTTTCCTGCTCTCACTAAAATTCCCGGGACGTTACCGCCAATGTCAGCACTCGCAGTCCACAAATGCTGGGTAAAAGGGGCAGCATCTTGTACATTACTCAAATATGAAATACTGGTCCTTGCATCTTCAGCAGAAACCTGGGGAAAAAAGTGTATAAAAACAGTTTAGTCAATAACTGGAAGTTTCTTCTTTCTTTTTTTTCACCTGATTCTGTTCAACAGAATTCATTACAAAATTTTCCCGGAATAACACCTTGTTCATTTGGCTCCACATACTCACCAGAGGTTGTATTTAAGCAGAGGAATTGTTCTAATTAAACATCATATATGTGCCATAGTTCCTTCCTCGTGATTACTTCTTTCTTTTTCCAGTTCAAAGGTGAAGGAAGTCATGGAGTGATCCTGTATTTATACAGCTTACTTTTCTCTAGGACACTGGAAAGGTATATTTATTTTTTTTCTCTAGTTTAGTTACATCTTCTGGTGTTTTCCCTGTTTTACTCAAATGTCCATTTTCAGTCAAAGGTGGGGAAGCTGCTGTCCAAGAGGCGGGTGCCGACCCGCAGGCTGCGTTTGATGGGTAGGGGTGTCATACACCAAAAATATAACAATGTGCTGCATGAAACCAGGAGTTCCCCAGTGACAGAACAGTCACTGTCACAGTTTATTTAAACACAGAAGAATTCTGCCAGGGTGACCGTGCTGGGAGGGATCACTGGTCTTTCTAAACCCCATGTAATTAGATTTGAGAAAAGATGCTTTAGAAAGGTACAGAGGCAGATTTATACCAATACGAAACACGATTCATACCAATGTGACACTATAATGGCTATTTAGCAAAAAACTGCCCTGTTGCTTCCAATAGCTGCGTCCGGGCTGCACCGGGTGCTGTCGAGGCTGTTTGCAGGAATTGCACCCGTGGGAATCCCAGCGCATCCCGGGGTTGGATCTGACCCTGAATTTGCATCTTAACGGAACAGAGCTGAAGTGCAAGAGCACCAGCTGAGCATCCCGTGCTGTGTGGGGCCAGCACTGCCCTGTCACGGCAGCACCGAGGGGTCAGGGCAGCACAGAGAAATCCAGGAGTCGATAGAATGTCTCCCTGTTTCCTGTTGATCGGACATTGAACTACAGTGATCACCTCTGACGCTATTGTAACTCCTTGTGCTTGGTTGTTCAGAGTCCAGGAAGATTTAGGCTGCGCAGCAACTCCTCTGTTAAAATCCGGTTCTGGAAACATCACCTGTACAGACGTAAGATTAGCCTCATTCCTCGTGTTTTCTTTTTTTGTTATTCCCACACTTGATTTAGGAAAAAATTCTGACTTGTTAATCCAATTTAAAAAAAAGCATAAGGCCAAAGAAAAATATTTTGCAAATGTTAATAATGACTGTCTATTTAAAAAATGAATGATGAAGATAATGTCAATGATAATAATAATCATAATCATCGTAATAAAGCCAGGGGTAGTCTGGCTTTCTTCTGCTGACCATGGGCACAACAGAGCTGGGCACTGCCCAGAGCTGCCGTTTTGCACAGGGCCTTGGCTCTGTGCCTCATGGCCATGTCCCCATGGCCGTGTCCCCACGGCTGTGTCCCCACAGGCCCTGCTCAGCCTCCTCCTCAGGGGCCGAGCGATCCCATGCGAGCTGGACGTTGGCCATGAGCCGTGGCGCGGCGGTGGCGATGGTGTCGATGGTGTTGATGGTGGTGATGGCGGCGCTGGCGGAGCTGGCGGGGCCGAGGCGTGGCGGCGCAGCCCGGTGGGATACCTGCGCGGGGGCCGGGTGCCAGCGGAGCCGCAGGTGAGCTGGCACAGCCCCGCGGCCGTAGCCGACGTCCCCACAGCGGACAGCAGGCTCTGGGGACAGGGACGGCCGTGACCGCGGGTCTGTCCCCCCCAGGTGTGCCGCGGGCTGCGGACGCCGCGGCTGCCCGTCTGGCTGTGCGGCACGGCCGGCAAGCACGGCGTCCTGTTCAGCACCGACGGGCGGCTGCTCCGCGACTGGCGCGTGGAGAGACGCTTCCCCCTGCTCCTGTGCAGCGGGCGGCGGGCGCAGAGCACCACGGCACGGCTGAGCGTCGGTACGGCCCCGCGCACGGGGACACGAGCGGGCTGTCACACCTGGACCACGTGTGGCCGGCACGCGGGTGCAGCTGGGTGTGCCGAGTACACAGCTCGACAGTCCGCATTTAACGTGTACATACACAGTGCGTAATAGTGACCTCTCACGGAGGAGCCTACCCCAAACAACAGCGTGAAAACACACAAACATAAATATGGCTTTGACAGGACCATGGCCATTTCAGGAGGGGTGATGCTCTCGAGCAGGCAGCCCATTGCTGGGAATGGCTATAGGGTATTTTCTATAGTGTATTTTCTAAGGCAGCAGCCCCTGCCACAGCCCTGCACCCCCCGGCCGCTCCCTGGCACGGCAGACGCTGCGCAGCGGGTGCAGCCGAGGCCGTGACGTTCAATGTCGGGGCCGAGCGGGGCTCCAGAGCCCACCCCAGCCCCCACCCCAGCCGCGGGGCATGCAGCACTGATCCAGGTCACCGTCTCATCCAAGCACAGCGCCACGTGGGACTTCACCACTATTTCCCCTATTCTCACATTAGGGCAAAGAGTTTTTCTTGGAGAAGTGACAGGTTTTCAGGATACAAGATGCAACTATCGCTCCTGTGCTAACTGCTCACTACAGACATACTATTTAACACCATGTTTCACCCTCTGTTGCTGTGAAGCCCCCTCAGTCCCACAGGAATGCCCTGCTCAGTGTCACAGAACAGCTGGCAGGAGGAGGGAAGCCCCCCCCACACCTCTCCCATGGGACAAGCCCCAGGAGACAGCGTTCCTGTAGGTATAAAGTACAACAGGAAGCAGAATCGTTTCATGATTAATTCAAAATTTCGAATAAACCTATTTCTAATGCAGCGATGCTGGCGTGCAGGATGGGTTAACAGCCCATTTTCAGCATCTACCTTAGACGTAAGTTTATATGTTCCTGCCCAGCAGCAGGTGCCACCGTGTTCCACCTCCAGTTCACAGCAGGAGGAGTGAACTGCTCCTTGCAGCTTCCAATGGGTTGTGAACCAGGCTCAAGCTCAGGATGCGAGTTTCTTGGTTTTCTGCGTCACTATGCACCGTTTGCCTTCACTTTCTGAGCACCCAGCCCCTTCGCCTCACTCTCCTTGCACTGTGGCATTTAAAGTAAAAAACTTGAAACCACCACACTAAAGTCTACATCTGCAGGAAAGAAGGGTGAATTGAGACTCACGGTCACGATTCACAGTGTGACTGCAGATAAGGATGTGTGCATCTGTTCAGAAAAACAGCACGCAAGCACGCCCTGCGAGGAGCCAGAGCTCTGTCCATAGCACCCGGGTTCCCCAAGGCGGGGGCAGCGCCGCCCGGCAGCACACACACAGCCATCCAGCCCCTTCTGCTTCTCACCTCAAAATGTTTTCAGACCTTTTTTATACTGTGTTTCCTCTTCAGACACTCATTCACACCCCTGGGAAGAGCACCGAAGCGAAGACCCGGGGAAGAGGCGTCCGTCCCTGGAGATGGCCATCAGGAGCAAGTGGGCAGGCGCGACCGTCAGCTGGAATGGGACTGACCCCTTCTTCTGAGGACCCGATGGGACTGACCCCTTCTCCTGAGGGGTCCCACGGGACTGACCCCTTCTTCTGAGCAGCCCCTGCATCTCCAACTCACTCCCGACTCCTCTGAACACCGGGGTCTGGAGGAGAAAAACCCCTTCCATCAGCAAAACAGCCTCTGCTGCGCTGAGCGGCCGTGCATTGCTCACACCTGGAAAGCCCGCGCCGGCCAGGAGCAGCCGCTCTCGACACTGCCGTGCTGCACACGTTTCCAGGCGGCAGGACACAAGTTCTGCTGCTTCCCAGGACAGCTGGCGGAAAAGGAAAGAGGGCAGCCGTCTGCTTTCCTCCCATGCCAGGAGAGATAGTAAAGAAATCAAGGTGTCTCTTAAGAGTGCAGTGGAAGCGAAATCAACATTAAGAGCTGAAAATACTGCGTGCACCTCATTTATTTAATCCAGTGTGTGCAACTGCTGCAGAGGAGTGGCGTACGCCTCACTCAAAAGAAAGCAGCAGCAATATGTTTTATCGAGGTAAAATAATAATTTGACAGAATTCAATGAATTAGACAGAATTAAACAGTTAAAAGTGGTTTGACAAGGTTCAACTAGTTTGATGGCAAGGTTCACCTTATTAATTACTGCATGGAGGAAACATACAGAGGAAAATCAAGTTAGCCTCCCGTGGGAATGATTTATATAGGTGCTTCTTGCTGTTAATTCGGTGATTTTACTGACTCTGAGCATGGCACCCTGCTGCAGCTCGGCACGGGCAGGCACATCGCTCTTTGCTCACGTTAACCACTTTCCACTTCCTTTTTTATAGACACCACCCAAAAAAGACCTGTTAGTCATACCAAAGTGTGTGTTGCTAACGACAACCGTACTGAGAACAATAAACCTTTCTTCAAGTGATCCATAACTCTGGTTTAAATTATTTGAATTAAACAACAAAAAAAGAAGCAGTCGCAAGCAGTCTGAGATTCAACCCAGCTGGGGCGAGGAGCCTGCGGGTTAGCAAGTTAACATGGGGTCTGCACTTGTCATTGTCCCCCTTCTTCAGCCTCTGCTCCATCCAGGGCTCCCCTGAGCACGTGGCATCCGCGCTGCAGAGCCGCAGGTCAGCCGGAGTGCCGCGGTCCCTGGGTGCCCACAGGCCTGGTGACGCCGTGACAGGCGTGTCACCGCTGCCCAGGCACTGCACAGGAGCTGCGCTGCGCTGGGAGCACCCAAAACCAGGGGGCATTGGCGAGACGGCAGCCCCAGTGCCAGCTGTGGCAGGGCCAGAGGGTGCCGGCAGGTGCAGGGGGGCACCCTGTGTCCCCCCAGAACCTCCTGCCAGACCGGGGAGGCCATGCTGCCCGCCAGAGCACCCGGGGCTGCCCGCGCCTCGGAGCCAGCAACCAGGGGGTGAAGAGCCCACGCTGAGGTAGGGGCCTTGCAATGACACACGGCAGGCAGCACTCCTTTCAACTGGGAAATACCAGCATGCACTTATGCAAATAATGAATTAATAATGAATGCATGAAACTGTGCAGGAAATGCTAACAAAGCTTGGTCACCCAGCGCAACGCGGTACTTCGCGAGGTTACGTGTGCCATGTAATAGCTGAAGGGGTTCCTATGGAGATAAAAGGGTGCAAAAACTGGACTTCTAGCGCTGTTTTCCACGGCGAGGTGGCAGCACAGAGAGCGGCCCCAGGGTCGCCCGGTCCGTGCCACCCTTCGCCTGCCATGACCGCACCCACGGCTGCGGCCACCAGCATAGGTGGGGGATGGGGGTCAGGAGTGGGGTCCCCTGTCCCTCCAGCCACACCATCGCCCCAGACCTCCACCTCCCACCCCGCTCACCCACCCCCGCTGCTCTCCATCCTGCTCACAGACCCGGGTGCAGGAAATGCCGGTCTGGTTGCTAAAGACAGAAAAAAGAAGAGAAACCACACTACACCAGCCGCAGGATCACCCACCCATAGGCGTTCCTCCTTCTGCCCCACGTCCTCACGCCTTTTTCCAACCTTCTTGCAGTGCAGGGCTAAATTTAAGCTGTTAATTTCCCCCGATGAGAACTAAGCCCTTGCTCATTTCTGCAAGGTAACATCACGCTTCTGGATGCTTTGAAAATAAGAAGCAACAATGACAAAACCCGGCCGTCTGTCGAACTTGTCTGAAAAAACCTCACGGCTCTGGCACCCCAGAAAGCTCTGCGCTCGTGACAGGGACAACAGCTGCAGATTTTCACTTCTGCTCCGGAAAACTCTGCAGAAGACAAATGAACCTTGCAAGACCCCCCACACCCCATAGAAACGCAAGGCTGCTGTCATACCCTGAAATCACAGAATCGCGGGACAGTCTGAATTGAAGGGACCTTCCCAGCTCATCCCGTCCCACCCCTGCCATGAGCAGGGACATCTTCAGAGTTGCTCAGAGCCCCATCCAGCCTGGCCCGGGATGTCTCCATTCAAACACCGAGTTCAGCCCCGCCGGTCACCGCTGTCACTGCCCGCGGAGGTGACACGGAGCCGCGGGAACGGGGCGGGGGTGGCACGGGACACCCCTGGCAGGACAACCCCGCGCTCCGCCGGCGGGTCCCTGTCGGTAGAGGGGTCTGGGGACAGAACGATGCGGGCTGAATCAACCCCTGCCGGCAGCGCCGGGGCGGAACGACTGCCGACAAGGGCTTCGCCGCTGCCGCAGCGCCGGGGCGGGATGCAGCCCTGCCGGCAGCGCTCGGTGCTCAAGTCCCGCGCCCGGCGCCGGCTG
>VWYH01004638.1:21740-59747 GCA_013399365.1 Pampusana beccarii
CCGCCGCCGCCGCCGCCGCCGCAGCAGCACCACGAACTGACCTCGCTGTTCGAGTGCCCCGTGTGCTTCGACTATGTGCTGCCGCCCATCCTGCAGTGCCAGGCCGGGCACCTGGTCTGCAACCAATGCCGGCAGAAGCTGAGCCTGTGCCCGACCTGCCGGGGCTCCCTCACCCCCAGCATCCGCAACCTGGCCATGGAGAAGGTGGCCTCGGCCGTGCTCTTCCCCTGCAAGGTAAGGGGCTTCTCCGGGGGGTGGACGTGGGGGAGAACATACCGGGCCACCCCCATCCCCATCCCCCTGCTCTGTCTTTAAACTTCTGCATAGGTACACCAGTGAATTCTCAGTGATGTGATTAATTCAACCTCACAGAAAGTTTTGCTTGTAATACAGGAAATTACTTTTGTAGTTATTACATACATTAAAGAAAAAAAAAAATCTAAGTACACAGGGCTTGGTTTTTCAGGGGCTTGAAACCCCTTTCTTACCTGCCGTCTCAGGAGCAGCGATGCATCCTGGAAGCCAGGACAGAGACCTCACATGAAGGTCTTCCTGGATCCTTTAACACGGCCATCTCTAACTGGGGACACTGCCGCGTTTCCGAGTTCCGGGGGCTTCTGGTCCTCTGGAAGAAAAGCTAATCCAGTAAATGCATTGTACTGTACTCATGCTTTGCTTTGCAGAAAAAAAATGAAAGTCTTTCTGCACTTCACAACCAACACTTGGAATTTAAGAAGCAGAAATCATAGTGAGACTGTACATAAACTGAGAAGTCTTAAATAATACCAAATAATTGCTTTCTTTAATTTTTTTAGACAGGCGGTAGGAGGCAGGCAGAACCCCCCTGTGTCCTCAGAGCACTGCCGCTGCCCATCGGTTCAGGGGAAACCACGACAGGTTTCTCATGTAAGCAAACAACCTGCAAACAGAAATTGCACATTCCTGTGCTGCTGGCAGAGCCGTTACCGGAGTTCTCTGCTGGGCAGCGGCTGCGGCCCCAGCCGCGCTCACAGCACCGCGAGGCCCGGTCAGCCACACGGGCTGCTGTTTTGGGGCTGGACCACCCCATGCATCCCTGCAGGAGCTCCCTGGGGTCACTGCTGGGCGCCTGTACACACGCCTGGCTGAACGCTTCGGAAGGCTGGAGGGAACTTAACAGCACGGACGGAGATTTTACAAAGTGCTGGAGGAGGCAGGAGCCCGAGAGGGTCCCTGGCCGTTGCTGACACACACAGGAGCAGGCGGGCCCACTCTTCCCAGAAGCACCACTTGTGTGCCAGTGGGAGAGCCTCCTGCCTCCAGCCGCAGGGATCTGCACCCAGCAGTCGGGTCCCTGCTCTGCTCCTGGTTTCCCTTGTGGCCTCACACAAGTTACCTTAGCCCTGTGTCCCTGCCTTCGTTTACAGGGTTGGTTATACCAACCTGCCTCTGTTCAGCACTTTAAGCTTAACCAATGTTTTCCAAATGCTTTCGGATGCTCAGAAAGCTGTCCTGTCAAAGTGAAGTTCCGAGCAGCACATGCAAAGTGATGTATGTGGCAAAAACATGGCATGCTAAGTGACGTATGTGGCGATGAGCTCTGACCTGACCCTTTCCTCTGAGTCAAGAGAACACAGCGCTGGACAAACGACTATTAAAACAAGTACATAATCCTTCCCAGCATGGAATACCAGTAATAATGAGAAGGGCAATGAAAAAGCAGAAAACCATCGTGCCAGGCACGAGTGTCAGGCCTTCATCATTAATGCCGTTTGCTGCCCTGGCTCTCCGTCCCACGGCACAAGTGCAAAAGGTGCACAGGCCAAGTAGGTCCAAGGCACTGTAAAGCCCGTGCGCAGGAAGAGCTGAAGCAGGCTTCTGGGGAGCATGGCGAAGATCAGTGACATTTGCCATGAAGACAGCGTCCGTTTTTGCTGTTCACGGTCTCCCACCACTGGTAGGGCTGCTCAGCAAAGGAAACCCGCAGCCATGGGTTTGGGAGGGCACAAAAGCAGGTGCTTCTCACAGCAAAGGGCAGAGCCACCACTGTTTGCTTCTCTTGTTTTTATGCTCTCACTTCTACAGTCACCGCTGGTCGGTGTCACACAGACAGCTGGTTTCGCCCAACCAGCAGCCTGTATATCCTTCCTAATTTTGTGAGTGAGGTTAGACTCCGTGTGACGGAGGCGTTAGCGGGGGTGTGAAGGTGGGAAAGCCCCCGTGGTAAAGCGCACACGTACCTGGGTCGCTGCACGGCACAGTGGCTCCTTTGCCAGGAGAGGCTTGTTCCACGGCAGCACCTGCAATAAAGCATTAGCAGAGGATTAATCAGCAGGGACAGACACAGTAAGTGATGGCTCACGTTAACTCCTTACCGCTTATAAAACAAGCTGCTCTAGAAGCAGGAGGTCAAGTTTCTGTCCCAGTATTCCTTGTGTTTGTGGCATAGGTGATTTGCATCTTGGGCATTTAAACCTTGGAGCTGAAACTTCTTGCACACATATTAGCCCAGCAATAATAATTTATACCTTGGTTGTATCCGTCCTCAAGGACCTGGTGTCGCAGTGTCCGTGAGCAGCCACGCACGCATGGTGGAACCCGTGTGATGTTGTTAGTGGTGCTGGTATCGCCGCAGGGACCTGTGGATGGCGGGAGCTGAGCTCTCAGGGGAATAGGAGAGACTTTTTTCTCTATATACAGGTAGCATGGAAGCAAGGTGGTCAGCATGGACAACTGAACTGACTAGAAAATGGAAAAGCGTCCTTGATTGTTTAAAGCAAATTAACCCTCTGAGTTGCCCAATCACATGAAAAGAAGTTAGATGGCATTATTTGTGCACTAGCTTTATGCTCGGTGAAAAATTATCCTCTCTCTTTCCACTTCTCACAGCTGCAGTTTTGAAACTGTCTCACTGCTTAAAAAAAGCTGTGGGGAATCTGCATTTGAATTTAATGGAAGTGCTTTTGCTCTGTGATGGTAATAAGGTACATCTATTAAAATACTTCACTCTAGTAGCTGTTTGCTGAAACAAGAATCCTTTGTTCTTTTTAAAGAAAAGAAAAATCCAAACCAGGACCACTTCAGCTGATCTGGACCGATCAGATCTAACTACAACAGCAAATCTAACTGCAACACCGCCTTACAATCCATTTTATCTAAGTGCTTACATTAGAAAATCACCAACCACAAAGGACAAGAATAATCCATTTTTTAAAGTGGAAACACAGATAAATAAAGCTCAGCTCTGGATCCAGGGCTAAATCGAAGTATCTAATGTAAAATGTGCAGTGAGAACAAGAGTTCTGATGACCAGTGTTCCCAGCTGACAGGTGGGAGCAGCGAAGGCTCGTGCTGGTGTTTGCTGACGGCTTGTGTTTGCTGTTTTTGCAGTACGCCACGACGGGCTGCTCGCTCACACTCCACCACACAGAAAAGCCAGAGCACGAAGACATCTGCGAGTACCGTCCCTACTCCTGCCCGTGCCCGGGCGCCTCCTGTAAGTGGCAGGGGTCCCTGGAAGCCGTGATGTCCCACCTGATGCACGCCCACAAGAGCATCACCACGCTGCAGGGAGAGGACATCGTCTTTCTGGCCACAGACATTAACCTCCCGGGTGCGGTGGACTGGGTGATGATGCAGTCGTGCTTTGGTCACCACTTCATGCTGGTGCTGGAGAAACAGGAGAAGTACGAAGGTCACCAGCAGTTTTTTGCCATCGTGCTGCTCATTGGCACCCGCAAGCAAGCGGAGAACTTTGTGTACAGGCTGGAGCTGAACGGCAACCGGCGCCGGCTGACGTGGGAGGCGACGCCGCGCTCCATCCACGACGGCGTGTCCGCGGCCATTCACAACAGCGACTGCCTCGTCTTCGACACGGCCATCGCACACCTCTTCGCTGACAACGGGAACCTCGGCATTAACGTGACTATTTCTACATGCTGTCCGTGATGCGTTTGCGTAGCTAGCGAAACCTAGGCTGTGTGGACATAGTGCTTTACACTCACCAAGGGTTTTCTTTTTGTTCTGTTTCTTTTTTTTTTAATGGTATTCAACTATGTCATCATGCATGCTAAAGTTCCTAACTAGCCAACATTTTTAACTTTGGAGAGAAGAGGAACAAGAGTGCCCTGTCAGTAGTACGAGTGGGAAAAGGTCTTTTTAAATTCTTGGGTGCCTTAGGAAGATTCCACACACTCAGTCACCTTTTTTAAGTTAATTATATTTTATTTAAAGAGTGCTTCCATTAGACATGTGGCTTAAGAGACTTGAAGGACTGCATTCCTGTTTGGACCGCACCTAAAAGCCCTTTCAGCAGGGACACAGCCTGGCTCTCTCTCTGCTGAGCTTTAGTAACAGTTTTTAGTAGGTAGGAGAGGAAAGAAACCCAAGCAACCTCCCACAAGACAAGTTGTGACTCAAAGGGGAACAATAGGTATTTCATTGTTAATACTCCATTTCCTTCTACCTTATTAAAAAGGGATGGGCATTGGATCGCTTTGCTGTGTATTTAAAATAAAAAAGGCAGGAGGGGCTTGGGCGCAGGAGGGGCCGGGGTGCAGGGATCGCCGGGGTGCAGGGATTGCCGGCTCCTCGTGCCCGGCACAGCCACCGGCCGCGGGTGTGGGCGGGAGCAGGAGGCACACATCTAACTATCTCAAAGAGCCAGAGCCCACTGCAGAAACAGCCTCCAGCTGTCTGCACGCAGCTTCCCTTGGAGAAATACTTGACTATTGTAAGAGACTAATAATATAGCAAGAGCTTTATGGCCAGTGTCGCGTCATTTGCTATTTAAGTTTTGTTGCCATATTTACTTTTATTTTGTAATAAATATTTTGCAAAAACTACAGTGCATAGCGTGCTGTGCTACCATGCGTGCGTGTGGCAACAGCTGTTGTTTCCCAGTCAGCGCGCGCTCTGCCGGGCTGGCTCTGCCGGGCTGGCCCCAGTGATCAGCCAGGGGGGTGCTGGTCCCCACTGTCCCCCAGCCCTATGTAAGAGTCCGTCCGAATAACAGTTTTTGCCTAAACATTGCCATCAGAGACTCAGAGAACATAATGCTCTGGTAGAAGGAATTAGACAATGACTTGGGGAGAGGCCTGAAGAAAGGAATTGCGTTGCACAGGTCTGTCCCCCCTCTGACCGGGGGACAATAACTGCTGCCCAGAAGATGGATTTTCACCTGTTGCCTGAGCCAGACTTGCCCCAACCTCCTCCCTGTAACAAAAGCCTACGAAGAAGAGCGTGCACAGAGGCTCGCCAAGGGTCTTGAGGTCACCCAACGGACCGGTAAGAGACCCCTGAAAGTGGCAGCACAGGCGCAGACGGGCTGTGGCAAGCAAAGCAGTGACTCTTTGGGCCTGCTCAGTTAAGCCTGGATTGCGCAACAAAGGCAGAGATTGGCCTCGATCTATGGGAGTGACGGGGGGTGGAGAAGCATAAAAGACGACTCCTGACTGGACGTGATCGAGATCTCTCCACCGAAGGATCCAAGACCACGACAGAGGACCGGCAGGACTCTTCACCCAGGACCGGAGACCGGAGGGACACCTCTAGGACTCGTTCAGTGGTAACCAACCCTCTTCCCCCCTTTTACTTTTTCCTCCATCTCTCTCTATTGCATGCCGCTTTACGGGCAAAATAATAAAGTAACACTGTTTGATTGAATCATAACCCCTTGGCATTTTGGTTGCCTTAATTTTGCACTTCGAGATCAAGGTAAACGAACCATCATGACTCCATCACCGAATGGACCGTGACACCCTGCTGCCGGACAGGGCCGCCCCACAGCACAAGCGGGAGAAGCAGGTGGGGATGTGAGTCCCAGGGCAGCAGTGACAGCCTGATTCACACACACCGAAATCGCAGTCTTGTCACTGAAGCTGAACCTGCCTGTGGCTCCCCCACTGTGATCAGGACCTTCTGTCTGAATCACTCCAGAGAAATACCAGCTCCACATACAGCTTTGCTGAATATTAAGATGTGTGCCATTTGGAAGAGGCAATGAGTTGTGAGGTGATACAATCTGCTGAGTTATTCAGCAGTGGAAAGCCTCACAATAGTGGAAAACTACATGTAAAGTGACAGATGCAGCTTGGTGTGAACAAATACACTACAGAGAGAGAAAAAACAGCCCTAGCTGCATCCCTCCAGGGAAGAGCTCTTTGGAGCTAGGACGGAGTCCTGTGCAAACATCCTGCGATGCCTGGCAGCAGTGCCCAGAAAAGCGCGCAGGAAGAGGACAAGGACCGCATCAGTGAAGGGAAGCTTGTCCTGCCTTGAGAATTTGGAAGTGACCATGGAAAAAAACCTCCCAAGGAGTTACTTTAATCCTTCATATCCATTTCCCATAAAGATCCTACATTTGATCTCATTTATGTTGTGCTGGCGGAACTCCAGCAGCATCAGCCGATGCTCAAGCAGGATCAGAGTCAAGCTCTGGCTCTGACAGGCATTAAAACCTGTGCTTTCAGCAGAACTTGTTAAACAAGAATTCCTAAAGATTTCATTCATTTTCCCTATATTTCAGCAACATTTCTAGTGGAAGATAATTCTTCTTTCTGACGGTTGGGACATAAGAACTTTTTTGTGTAAAACAAAACTCTGAAATGTGTCTTTGATCAGAGCAAGATTAATGTAATTAATTACTCCAGTGTTGCTTATAAACCACATTAGATAAGTTAACACATATTATTTCATTTCCACACCATTCAGTTCTGAAGGAATGACAAACTTTTGTTGTATTTCACAGCAAAAAAAACCCCCACCCTGTATCTTTTCTGACTGAAACAGAATTTAAGATAAGGAATACCTCAGCTGCTACTGCCAAAAGTGACGTGTTTCCTCTTCGGGTCAGTGAATGAACAGGTGACATTCGTTCCAGCACTCAATCAAAGCATTCCAGGTTCTCTTCCCGGCCCAGCTGGTACAACTTCCCAGGGGGCCCAAGGCAGGAGAGGCTGCAGGTACCGGCACCTTGGCAGGGGAAGGGGCAGCGCATCAGAAAATGAATGGAAGTTCCTCAAAATATCGAGAAAAAAAAGTTACTGAGGCCAGCCTGGTTTCCCTAACCAAACTGCTGACCACCGCCAAAGCAAGCAGCCTTTGAGGAGGGTGGTGAAACTCACCCAGAGGAAACTCTGCCTGGGAGCAGAGCAGGCATGGAACGGAATGCGCTGCCAGCAGGCGCTGCCCCACGCACACTGGGCTGCAGAGCTGCCCCCTCCGCCGTGCCCACACCGCGGTGGCTGCAGGAGAGGGTACAAGTGACCAGGAGTTCTCCCGATAAACAATTTCCACTTTAAACACAAAGAACTTTTAGGGGCTGATGAGTTTGTCATAAACTACAGCACAATTCGAGTGGCTGCCTGTGGCTGTGCCAGCGTCCGGCTGTGCAGTTGGGACAGACAGGCACTTCCATGCGTGCCACAGCACCGTGCTGCAGCCAGCGGCATGCCTGCACTGCAGACGCTGCTCCGCCGGGCTTAAAGCAGGTAAGTGGGGTGGTGACACCCCAGACCTGTGGCAATACCATAATCTGCCCCATTTGGCCATGGAAATGACCCCCAGCCGAGCAGCATGTCCAGCGCTGCGCTACCACCACTGCCTGTGCCACAACGTGCTCCTTCCCCCTTTAAAAATGAGTCAGACTCACTAATTTGTTGTAGAACTCAGGTGCTTGTAATGCAGCTGCAAATTCTTACTCAAAGTGCAGATAAGGTAGCACATATGCATTGTCCTAAGGTGAATCTTAAGCCTGTGTTTGTTCACACCCCACATACCTGCGGAAAATTGCTTCTTTTGCTTTCCAAGCTGTGGGTGCACGTTCCCTGGAGGGATTCACCTGTTCCGGGTCCTACGGGAGGTGTAACGGGAACGGGACATGGGTGCCAGGGCTCCGCACGGGCAGGCGGTCCAGGCGCAGCAGGTGGGTCAGCGGGGTTTGTCACCAGTGTCACCCCAGCGCAGCCCCCGCTTCCCGCCGGCGGCCGCAGCTCAGCCCGGTGGGAGCGCAGACCGAGGGGACGGGCGGACACCCGGCGGTGCTCGGCCCGGGGCGCGGCGGCTCCAGAGGCTCCGTCACCGGGCGCTGCGGCTCCGGGCCCCTTCCGCCTGCGCTCCGGCCCGGGCTTTCCCCGCAGCCGCTACCCTGCCGCGCACAGAGCGGGCACGCAGGGAGCCACACCGGTCCCGCAGCCCGGCCCTGCGCGGTGCCTCCGGAGCACACGGACCCGGCCCTGCGTTCCTCCCGCCGGCCCGGAGCAGCCGCTCTCCGCCCACCCCGCCCCACCCCCGCCGCGTTGCCCCGGAGACGGCGCGNGCCGGGCCGGGCGGGACAGCGCGGTTACCCCCGCACCCCCGGCTCCGAGACCCCGGACGGGGCGGCAGCGGCGGCTGCGGGGAGACACGGGATGAGATCCCCGGGATGAGGAACATCCCGGGATGAGGAGATCCCCGGGATAAGGGAGATCCCCGGGATGAGGGAGATCCCCGGGATAAGGGAGATCCGGCAGCAGCTCCACTCCGGGCATTGCACGTCCCAACCCAGCTCCCCAAATCGCGGGAAGGAAAGAGGGGGGTGACCCAGGGTGAGGGCTGCGGCCGCCCGACCCAAAGGCACCTTTTCCAGCATCAGACAGGAGGATGCAGCGGGACCTTCAGCCATGGCAGCACAACGGCAGTCAAGCCCCACCTACTGTATCTAAAAGTGTTTGGATTTTTAATTTAATACACTTCGAAAAGTCTCCTTTATTAGTATAATTGCCAAGGGCAGCCACTCTGAAGTCATTGCATATGACTAACGAGTGGCTTTGTGTCTTAAATTAAGGGAAATGGACATGGACAGCACGGAACCCACAGCGATGCAGAAGCTGCCAGGAATTTCAGTGTCGATGCAGACAGAAGCGAGCTGGCTTCGGGAACACACCTGCAGAATATCATGTAAGAAACAGCTTTGTTCAAGAAAGAGGTTGCTTGCTTGTATTGTCTTTCACTCAGGCTGCCTCATACCCCACAAGGCACTGCTGTTCAGTAATTCTCGTTATTGCTCTTACTCACAGCCCTGTCAGAAGAGTTCAGCAGCTTAGATGTTTTGTGTGCGATGGAGGTGAGGACTCACCCACGTTGCATGTATACATTTTATGCTCAATGGTTTTACTCCTGAATAAAGATATGACTCCGCATTGCTTTTGGTATTTTCCACTTTGAGTTCAAAGAAGATTTTGTGAAGCTGTTCAAGAAGTCACTGCGCACGCTCCCGTCCGTCGGCCTCCCGACCCTCCTGGCCTACAGACCCGAATCGTTGCGAGGCAGCATACAGATTGAGGTCAGTCAGTGCTGGGTCTTCCAGGCTACATGGTTTTAAAAATCATTTTAGTTCCTGCGATTCCCATGTAGGAAAAATCAAAATAATGCACTTTGCCAAGCTGGTACGGGAATTCCTTTATGAAGGGGTTTTTCCTTTTGTGAGGCTGTTGAAACGATGTTTGTTGTGCACACCTGAACAGCAAGAGGCCATGCAGCTCCTCTCCCCACCGCTGCCTCCTATGGGGAGAATTTCCTAGAAGATTTTGCCCTTTGGCTAAAACAGAGATACAACATTTCTATAAATATTGGGTATACCGTCAAAGAACACAAGCAGCACATAGAGTTCCCCAGAACCCTGCGCAGAATAAAGTCATCAAAGAGAGTTAGTCCAAGGCGTGAGGTGGGGAGCAAGGGCATTTCCAGGAACCACAGTCCAGAGAAGCCAACTATTTCAAATTAGTCTGTTCAGCAAAGCATTTGAACGCAAGTGCTAAGCACACAGCAAATGAGGTGCGGGCGAAGGGCAGCAGCCAAGGACCTCTCGCTGCTGCTCTGCTCAAACGTGCTCAGCTCTTTTTCAACAGATCTGCTGTTCCTCACAGAATTCCCTGCAGATATTTCCCATGATCAACAGTGCAACAATCAGGGAGCTTTTTCTCTCCAAAGCCCCAAGGAACGTATTTGAAAGGGTTAATGCATCCATGTACTCAACTATGGCATTCTGCATGCTCCAAAGCTTTCCTTTGGAAGCAATGGCTCTCATAAATACTACATTCTGTTTCTCTCAGGTTTTTATTGATTATTTACTACACATCAAGTTTTCTTCTAGGTTTCTTGAACCTAACGTTTTGAGTTGAGTCCTTCTAAGATATCACAGCCCCAGACCCGGTTTAAAAGCTCTTAGATGCTTTCTAACATTGCATTTTGAGCAGAGCCCTGTTTCCCCAAGAGAAAAGGAGGATTTGGGTGCTGACACCGTGTTCCCACCCTCCCGCGTTGTGTCCCGTCTCCAGCCAGAGGAGGACCCGGCCCCGAGGTGCGAGTTCTGCTGCAGCCCGCTCAGGCCGTTCCCCCCCTTCGAAGACGTCTTCCCACCGCCGCAGGACTTGGAATGGGTGAGCTGGGGGTCAGCCTGGCAGGGCTTTGCTGGGAAAGCTGCGCCCGTGGCACCGCTCTCCTGCCTTCCAGAGCTTCTGCTGCGAGCGCAGCCGAGACCTCTACGAGTTCATCGTGGCGGAGCGGAGGAGCCGCGAGCGCACCAGGAGCGTCCCCAGCGCCGCCAGCCCTGCCGCCCCCGACGCCGTCACCCCCGATGCTGTCTCCCCCCACGAGCCCCACGGCACCAAGGCCGCCAGGCGGCTGTCGAAGGACAGGGCATACCAGAGGTGACGGGACCATGGGGACTCTGGGGGTCGGGCTGCTGGGAGAACAGCGGGTGATGCCAGAGCAAAAAGAAGCATTAAGAAAAGGAAAGTGCAGCAAGAGGGAATGAAAAGAAGAAAAAAGCTTGCTTTAGGCAACACAAGTTCATATTCTGCCTGGACCCTCTTAGCCCTTCTCTTGCCAGGCTGCACCGGGGGTGGCCAGGTATGTGCTGAGCAAAGCGCCAATGCTGCTGCTGACAGGCGTCATATCCAGAGACAGGCAGAGCCAAAAACACAACTGCAGCTGCGGGAGTGAGAATATTTGGTTTGGCTTTTACCTCAGGTGCTGAAACAAAGCTTGCATTTGTCTTTCTCTATTTTGCTGCATAAACTGTGACACACGTTTGGATTCCAATTTCCGGAGTCATGAGAACTCTGCAAGTTTGCCTTCTGCTGGGCTGGTTAGCAGGAGGCCCAAAGCTTATTTAATACAAATATCTGAGCCTATGGCATAGGCCTGAAGACAAGTAAATCAGCATAGGAAGCAAACCATTAGTTTCCTTGGGGATCCGTTGCAGTCTGACGCTGCGAGTACCTCATATTACATACAGAGCACAAACCAAAGCCATTGTCAGACGCTGCCCAGATTACAGGAACCCAGATAAGAACAGAGATTAGCTGTTTTCTTGATCTGTGGGCAGTAATCAGTCTCTTTTACATCAAATCTTGATACAAAATCCATTACCATCTTTAGCTCTGCTGCCAGTAGAGCTGATGCTGTTGCAACTGCAGAGTCTGTTCACTGAAATCTCTGAATGGGAGAAACTCGTTTTTGCTGAGGTATTGTTATTTTGGTGATATTCTGTTGCCTTTAACTGTTACTTGCAATTATAGGAGTGGGGAGAAAGACAGGTTCAGAAACGTGTGTTCCCCCAGCACCGCTATCCAGTACTCCTGGCTTTCCCAACGGGACATGAGACAAGTGTCTCAGGAACTCTCTGGTTTTGCAGGCAGCAGGAGAGACAAATGGCCAGGCAGTTGGCTTTGCTGGCAGCAGAGGCCAGGAGGAGCGTAACTGAGAGTGAGTTTGCATTTCCTTCTGTATTTATTTGTCTACTCCTTACAACAACTAATTCAATGGCATTGCTTGTCTCTAATATTCTCTAATTGAACAGGAGAATTTATACAGCAACGTGGTAGTTCATTGTCAAGTGTGCAATCCTATTAGATACTGCTATATTAAATAATCCGTGACATGAAAAAACAAATGCATTCCCATTGCATGGAGAGGATCTCCTTGCTCTGGCTTCCAGTATTTATGCTTGAACGTTTCAGCTGGGATGCACAGAAATTAACCTCAGAGAAAACAAACTGGCAAAGCCAAGCCCTTGGAAGGTAGAACTGCCAGAATTTGGGTGATCAACGTTTTGCCTCATCAGGTGAATCCTCCACTAATTCCTGGCCAGGCAGTGGGTGACCGAGCAGCCCTTTGGATCCAGCTATAAAACCAAAGGCATGTTGGCTAAGAACAGATTAATTAAATGCACCCAATGGGAGTGTTTTCAGGGGCTGGCAGGGCACTGAGGCTTTCGCAGCACCGAGGATTTCAGCTCCTCAGTCCTCCAGAGTGTGGAGCTGTGAGTGGTTCCCCAAAAGTCATTCTTTAGTTACACAATTGTGTTTGCAGACATAACTGAAAAAACCCTGCATCTTCTCTCCTAATCCTGTTCCCTTAGATAGTTGACAGCTTTGGACTGTCCTTGCTATACAGAAAATACCCAACACAGACTCCAGGACGGAGCATTTTGGGCAGGAATTCCCCTCCCAGCCCCCCCAGCTCAGAGCCCTTTGCTCCGCAGGTTCGGGCCCGGCCGGCACCGTCTCCTATCTGCTGTCCCAGGAGCCGCCGGCGCCGCGGGGCTGGACGCTGGTGCCCGGCGAGGGAGCAGCCGAGCCCGCGGAGGAGCTGGTGCCCGACAGCATCACCTGCTGCGACTTCAGCCTCGTGGGAGGGAAGGCGAGTCCGGATGTCCCTGAGCAGGATGTCCCTGCCGTGGGATGTCCCTGTGCGGGATGTCCCTGCCGTGGGACAGTGACCGGCGATGTCCCCACCCTCCAGAGCAGCCGCGGAGTGCGGCTGGTGCAGGGCTGCTCTCATCCCTGTCACTGTCCCTTGTCCAATCTTAGGTGGTGAAGAACGAACTGTTGGAAAAATACTACAAACACGGAGGGAAATTCCTCACCATGCTTCCCGATGGAACAGCGCAGCTCTTGTATCCTTCACGGGGTTCATTTGCCTGCATTAGTCCGGGGACACACTGTGATTTTCAGTGTGTCCTCATCTGCTTCATCACCAAATAACCTGGTCCAGCACTCACACTCACTTTCAATCTGAAAAAAAGCAGCAGTGAAACTGCTCACAGAGCTCTTGGTCTGAAGTTTCTCAGACCAGCCAGTAGCTTTGATAAAGGACAGGCACTTGTCTCTTTAATACCCAGCTTAAGTGCGCCAGCCCAGTGTTAGACCCGCTCTCGAGCTCTGGTCACCCATGGAAAGGTGCTGCTGGCCCAGCGGGCTCCGAAAGCGCCCAGCCCCGTCCTTCCCTGGGGACAAACCACCGGCTCGGGGCTGGGGACTCTGTCCCGCGGGCAGGAGCACGTCACAGGCGTCCCCGCTCCCTCTGCTGTCACCCAGCCTGAGTACTTTGATCGCTTCACTTTGCTGGGCTCGTACTTTCCATCGTAAGCATTGTCCAAGAATGTGTCTTTAAAATAAACTTACTAAGCAGCTCTGCCTCGCTTACCCGTTATAAAACAACAAAACTGTATTCTGTACATCCAACTGCTCTTTGCCAGTGCACACAGAATACTGCAGTGCAGGAGACGAGCACGGGCAGCACCCCAGGCAACGCCGGCAGCACGCCCCATTCGCCTTTAACACCCCCCATTCCTCCGTTAACACACCCCCATTTGCGTTTAACACCTCCATTCACCTTTAACACAGCCGTCACAGCAACATGGCAATTTCATAGTCCAAGGTAGCACTTTGAAATATTTAGTATGTAATAACAGACCAGCCAGCAAGGGGTTATGAACACCTTACCTGATGACAGCTATCCATCTGGAAATCTGGCAATCATCGTTGTACGAGAGAAAAACCAGCTTATTTGCATAGTACAGGAAGACAAGCCGAGTAACGGTGAAATACAAGCAGTGTTTAGCTCCAGTGGCAGAAGTACCTGCTATTATCCGAACGGATCTGTGTGGTATGTTCAGGCTGGTCAGAACAGTTCTGCTCTCCACTGCGCATTTTACATTTCTGAGGTCAAAAAGGGTATCTAACAATAGCATTCAAAATGTAAGAGACAAGTGTAGCAGCTCATGGGCCCTGCCCCGGGTGCCTGGCAGAGGAGCAAGAACGCTCAGCTGTGTCTCGGGGAGCTGGACCCGACCCCGCTGCGCTCGGCCCCGTCCCTGCGGGCAGCCAGGGACACCGGCCCTGGAGCCGCAGCGGTCAGAGCTTCGGTTCCCCTCTCTTCCAGGATTAACATGAGTGTGCAGGGAGGGCAGTACTTGGACCGAGCAGGCAGCAGGGTGAGACGGTGGATGTGGCCAAACAGCGCCACGGCCCCAGGACCACAGGTCCCGCTGAGCCCCATCTTCATCTCCCTGAACCGGCACGTGGGGGTCCGGATCCTGGGCCAGGACAAGATCACCGTGTCCTTCCTCGCCATGGGCCAACAAGCAAAATTCAACGTGGGAACCAGAGTGCAGGTATTTCTCAAGCACACAGGCAGCTCCACACCGCGGGCGCAGGGCAGCCGGGAAGCTCCCATCGTGGGGAAGCACACTCATCCCACTGTGGGGTGGGGGCTCCCCATGTCACCCTCGGCGCTGCCCCCAGAACAGCAAACGGCAGGGGTGTACCTTGCTCAGTCCCACGCAGATGGGGGCTCATCCGCCCCGGCAGCACTGCCGCTCTGCAAGGGGCTGCGGAGTGCGGGGAGCGCTCCCGGGCAGGTCCCCAGTGTCCCCAGCTGTGTCCCCAAGGGTCACTCCAGCTCTGTGGCGGGGAGGAGAGCTGCGATCCATGTGAGCAGGGTGCGCAGCATCCCCTTCCTCCACGGGCTCCCACCACAGAGCAGGTTTGTCTACTGGGGAGAGACCAGAGCCCCATCCCGCGCTGTGGTTCTGCTGACGCCGATCACCTCCGCTCCCCAGGTCGGCGACATGGGCCGGCTGCCTCCCCCGGCCCGGCTGGGCGAAGACGAGCTCCTGCTGCTGGCCTTCAGGGTGAGGATCCTGCGGCTCTTCGACAGGCTGCGGGGATGCTTAAGTTTTCCTTCTAATGAACAATGGGACAAAATCAAGCCTCCAGCGTACCTTATCACACAGACGTTGAAGATCTTACAGCTTTGCACAACTTCTGATGTAAGCGACGAGCTGCGCAGCTCGGTCAGGGCGATAGTAAATGCTCAAGTCTGACCGGCACGTTTGTGGTGTGAAGGCAAAATGCGGCAGGGATGCTCCAACGCTGCAGCACCTGCACACGCTGCGCACGGAGCGAGGGCAGCCCGTGCCCGACGCGCGCGGCCCCTCTCCTGCCGTCCCATCCCCGGGGGTCTCGCTCAGCAGGAGCGGGTGGTGGGGCAGGGAGCACCAGACCACAGCTCCTCGCCAGCCCACACTGAAGTGCGCCTCGGCCACGGCAGCACCAAGAGGGACTTTGCTCGGGGCAGAGTAAACCCGTGCCTGATGTCAGCACATCGCTCCTAAGCAACCTCCCTCGCGCCTCCCGGCAGAAACCAGCCCGGCTGAGCGGTTGTTCCAGCCCGTGGATGTGGCACAAAGACAAAACCAAACAGAGCACAGCTAAGCCACAGCCTGTGAGAGGCAGACGGGCAGAGGGTGTTTGCTCGGCAGTCACCCGCACAGCACCGCTCTGCACAGCCAGCACTGCTGCAAGGACACGGCCCCAGGGGGGACGCCCGGACTGCCCCGGCGCGAGCGCTGGACAGCAGCTCAGCCTCCGCAGGTACGAGGCACAGCAGTTCCCCTTGCAGAGAGTGGGACAAAAGCCCAGTTTATCCAAAACAATCAAAGGTCGCTGTCTTGGCGATGCCAGTGTGAATGCCGGGGCCAGGCGGTTGTTAACGCGCACAGCAGAGCACGGATGAGCCGCAGCCTCCGGGCAGCAGCTGCGGAACAGCTGACGGGTGGGACAGCTCTGCTGCACCGGGCTCCCTGCAGCTCCCGCCTGCCGTGGGCTCCGTGGCTGTGGGAGCAGCGTGGGCAGAGGTGCTGGGGCACGGACCCCTCAGGAACCTGGGGCTTCAGTCTTGCTCCCACCCCAGCTCCCAACGGTTTGCACGTTCGCGGCTGGAGGCTTCACCTGGCCCTGGGTCCTGCACCCCAGCAGCTTTGCGAGGTGGCTCCGTATGTCTCTGCTGTGCAGGGCGTAGATGAGGGGGTTGATGAGGGAGTTGGTCTCACCCAGCAGGAACAAGGCGTCCTTGAGCGGGCCGGCCAGGTTGCAGGAGCTGCAGGCGGCCTGCACGGTGCCCCCCACCAGGTAGGGGCCCCAGGAGAGGCTGAAGCCCACGAGGACGATGAGCACGGTCCGCAGGGCCTTGCAGCGGCGCAGGCGGGGGGGCCGTGCCCAGGTGCAGCTGTGCCGGAGCCGCCGGTGCTGCACGTAGGCGATGCTGCCCACCCAGACGTGCAGGCAGAGCAGCACCAGCAGGGACGGAGCAAAGATGCCAAAGCAGATCACGTAGAGGTACTCACTCTTGGCCACGTACAGGAGCCCACAATAACCCGTGTAGTTGCCACGCTGGAGAGAGGGCAAGATCAGAGGCAAGTGCCCGAAAAAGAAGGAGAGCGTCCAGAGGGCAACGAGGGAGAGGACCATGGGTGTTTTCTTCAGGAGGGCGGGGTAGGAGAGTGGCAGCGTCACCGCCAGGTACCTGTCCAGGGAGATGAGGAGCAGGGTCAGGATGGAGCCGATGCAAGGCGTCACGCTCAGGGCCACGCGCAGCAGGCAGAGGGACTGGCTCTGGTCGAAACCGTGGAGGACGTTGCCCAGTGCCTCCGTGATGCACGTCACGCCCACCAGCAGGTCGGCGGTGGCCAGGTTGAGGATGTAGACGTAGCTGGGGCCTGGCTGCTTCCTCAGCAGCTGGCAGACTGCCACGATCACCAGCAGGTTGGCCGGGGGGATGAGGCAGCTCAGGAGGGAGCGCAGCACCGCGTACAGGAGGTTCACCATCTTCCCTGGCGAGGAGGGTTGAAAGAGACACCCAGAAAAACGGCTCCAGTGCAGAAAAACTGCACCAGGAGGAGACGTGGCTGAGCTGGAGGGGTGGAACAGAAGTGCCTCGGCCCCTCCAGCTGCAGCCTGAGGCCAGGAGCCCCTAAGTCAGTCCTTTAAGGGACACTTTGTCCATCCCAGGAGAGCTCCAGGACCTTCCCAGCTGCCACGAGTCTCCGGTGTTTTTTTCAAGGCTCTTGGCCTCTCTCTGACCCATCTGATTTTGCTGCACACCCGCAGGGGTGCTCGGGATGCAGGAGAGCCCGAGTCCTGCGCTGCGCTCAGCAGCAGGGCAGCTCAGCCCGGCGCGGGCCGGTCGGCGGCTCCCGGCAGCCTGTGACGCACAGTGACACGGAGCAGCTTGGCCAAACAAAGCCGGGAGGAGCAGCCAGCCAGGATGGGAACGCGGGCGGCCTGCGCTCCTCCCAGCTCCCAGCACCAGCCCTCCCGGCACAGCGCCCGCGGGCAACGCACCACTTCCCTGGGGGTGCCCTCGGTGACAGCGAGGGGGACGTCGGGGACACCAGGGGGCAATGCTGGGGATATTGGGGACGCCAGTGGAGCGGGACAACACTCAGAGGGTTCATCACTGTCCCACCTTTTATCTGTTTTCCCTGGCCACGGGTCAGCAAACACATCCAAAATGAGCTTCTAGTCTAAACAACTGCAACTGCAACACTTGTAGGAAGCTGCACAGTAAACAAATGCAAAAAAATCAAATCCAATATACGGCAAATTAGGCTCTGGATAAACATACTATAAGGTTGCGCTATAAGGAAGGGAGACCAAAAAGCTGGGATTTTACACCAGGACAACACATGGGTGTCTGGGCTCCCGCTGCCTCCGGCGATGCTGTCGCACCCTTCTCCACAAAAGAAAGACATTTAATAAGATGATTCAGGGATGAGAAAGCTCCCGGGAGCACTGGCCCCACAGGCGGCCCCAGCTGGCTCTGCAAGCCAGAGGTGCTTGAAGCGGCACGCGGGCCCATTCCGGGCACCACCGGAGGCCTCCATGCCAAAACCGCCCAGCTGGGCTGCAGCCTGAGCTTAGCAAGCACCTGATTCAGAGCAGAACAAGTTCTGGTTAAAGCACCACAGATACTGACTCATCAGCTGGTGTTTGGCAACCGGTTTATAGCCTTTAATGCCTTTAATGAGCGCCAATGCTCTTTATTTCTATTTTATTGTTCCATTTTTCCATTCGGAACTGCTCCATGAATGGTGATCGCTTGGTCCAGCCCATTAAAACCAAGCCTGCTCCGTGCACCCTACAGCCCAGAGCAACCACAGACAAGACCAAAACGCTGCACAGCTGTCCCTGCAACGGGAAAAGCTGCTGGTGCACGAGCGAAGGTTCTCGCATACCCAGCTCCAACATACCGGTTAACGTTTGCTCAAAGGGACACAGAGACACACCGAAGCCACAAGCAGCAGCTCCCAGCGATGGGGAAAATCCCAAACCCCGCCAGAAAACCACATCCAAAACTCGGCCTGAACCCGCTGGGCTCCCCAGCACAACCGCACCTGAACCCGCCGCGGCCACGGGGGATGTGACAAAGCTCTGGGTGCTCCTGCAGGACACGGACCTTGAGCTCACACAACACAAACACACCATCAGTGACTTTGCAAAGTAGGATTTTATGCATTTCTTCAATTGCAATTTTAACAATATCCAACAGTGACTCAAACAAGGTACTTCACGCAGTCTATGACAACTCTTTATTTAAATTAACCTCCTTAGTTTCTGTGTAGGACAGTCAGAAGGCCCAGCTTTTCATCCCTTCCGAATGGTCACGGAAAAACCTCTCGAGCTGGCCAAGACAATTTAGAGAGCAGTTGGTCTTAATTCTTACTGAAGTCACAAAACGATGTAACTACTCTGCATATAATTTTGTTTATATAATTTAGTATATAATGCACTGTTCAACTCTGCCATATATTTTGAAAAATATACAAACCTGCTTTAACCACATTAGCGATATTTGATAGACAGCTGTCAATTACTCAACAGTTTAGGACAATATCAGACACTCCTATAACTCCATTTTAAACTACAAAAAGAACATAAATTCATATAAAATATAACAGATTAAACAAACTTTTTTCCCAAGGAAAAATCAGATATCAACTCAATCTGCCATTGTGTGAAACATGAATATAAAATAAGTTACAATTAGTAATGCCTGCATTGTCGAGCTATGACCTGGTCGAATGAAATCTTAAAAAAACTATACAGTATTATTGCACTCCATGAATGTGCAGTATCTGGAAACACGCCAGCACTGAAAGAGCCTTTCATTAAGTTTTTTGTCAGGAGGCACGACGCGGCTGCAAGAGCAGCATCCAGTCTGCACCAACAGCGCGCTGTCTTCAGTGCAGGCCTTCATGGGTCGAGCCGCGCTGCCCGGAACCATCACTTAATGCCTGTAACGAGACACAAGCGTCACGGACGCAGCGGCACGGCTCACACAGCGGCCTCGGGAACCGGAGGAGCAGCCGGCCGTGCACGCTGTGGACCATAAACGTGAATTAGAGAACGGTCTGCCAGGAGTCACAACTCACAGAAAGAGTGCTGTTACTATTTAATTCTGAAACAGGCAGAGCCAACCCCAAACACAAACCTCCCACCAAAACAGCACCTCTAAATCATACATGTCAATTTACTTAAAGTCTCTAGTGCTTGTCCTCCAGTAACACACGTTTAAATGAACAAATACATGATCACAAAGTTCAGTCTCCGACATCCGAGCCAACACACAGCTGGTGACTGGAAGAAGACTTACAAGAAGTTTCAGTGCTGATGGATGTGGCTATGACCGATGATGAGGCATTGACTCCATGTGCACGTTGAGCTTCATTTCGTTATCAAGAATTTGTACAAGTTGCTGCATGGAAGGAAGGTGGCCAGACTCTAGCTTAGACCACACCGGAACATCTAGCACAAAACACACGGAGGGCAGAAAAGCACCATTACATTGACAAGGTCAGAAAACACACAGGGCTTTCTAAACATCAAATTTAAAAGACCTAGGAAGTTATGCAAGTTGTGACTACTTTACCTTGAAGAAAATACCTGCATCAACAAAGCTTCATGCCTCTGGCTACACTAAAACCCAGTCCAGCTAGGAGAACAAAGAGTCTAATGCTTCCACTTAGAAGTACATCATACGGATTTGGAGGTTAAATATCCATGGACAGAATTGTCTAAAAATAGATTAGCAAGCGGCACAATAGCATACAGAGTTTTTTAAACCATGGTTAAATCTTTGAACCTTGTGGGTCTCATAAGTCTTCATTTCACTCTGCCCCTCAAGTTCTGCTTACCAAGACCTAGCTTGGAAGGTTCTGCTCAGAGCAGCTGCAACCATTATTTCCTGCTCCTGCAAATACGAAAGGCAGCACACTCCATAAATGCTCCAGGTAATCACAACATTAATTTCTGATGTTGACAAACATTTACTCCTAAAAACATTTCTCACTGCTGAAAAATACAATTGCTGTCGCCTCCAAAAAACAAGTGTCAGACTGGAACCACATCGTCCCAAAAGGCAAACGGGGAACTGGCAGAGGTGCAGACGTGACTGTTCGTCCCTCGGCAGGCTCTGCTGCCAGTCCTAATCTGAGACTGGGGACCACACACGCACTGAGCTCTGCTATTTTGGTGCGATACAGCCAGTCTCTAAAAGGTTCAGTGCTGGATGACGTGACTTAGAAACTACTACACTGACATGCATCCTGCACAATCAGAAATTGAGATTACAAAACACAGAGCTAGATTACACACATGTACCTAGAGCTCGAAAAACTCCGTACTCCGAGCTTACATAATCTTTAAAACGATAAAACGATTTGAAGACAGAAGGTCCACAGACTCTTAATCTGAACTATCAGTATTGCTGTCCACTGGAACCAAAAATCTGGGAATAGCAATGGATCCAAAATGATTCCAAAGCTAAACTACATTACAAAACAGGATAGAGAAAGCATCTAATTAACTGGAGAGCGTGCTTCCCTACTGGATCACTTCTTACTGAACACACATCACATGCAAAGAAAGAAGATAACACAACTACTTCAAGTGACCAGGCATTCTTTTAGTAAGCTTTTATATAGCTATTTGAAAATATAGTAACTAACGTCTGTATAAACTCCCTTATAAGACTTCTATGATTTTCAATATTTGCTGTGATATGTAACATCTGAGGTTTCAAAAGGGATGCCAGTTACCGCACACCACATTTCGTACCATCATCCCTCACTGTCCCAACACAACAGCTCTCCCAAACCTGTGTACACATGCGACACAACGCGATTCCCTGGAACAGAAAGTGCACAGCTCACCATTCAAAGTGATTTCAAATGCACCTGTGGACATACACTGGTTCTCAATCATGTTGCTCAGGAAGAAGACCATCATACAAGCATAAACCTAGGAGAGAACAGAGAGAAGCCCAGACACTTCAGCCGTGCCAGACACAGCCCATTTTATTCACTCCTAATAAGCACTCGACATTTACAGACATCTTTAAATTCCCATTGGCAATTGATCAAGTGATCTTCTGATTGCATAGACATCTCCCTTTCCTCCTCTTTTTAGAAAGACTGCGCATGTTGCCTTCCCTAGACAGGTATGAGAACAGTTCTGAAACCCCCCAGTTCCACCCGGCTGCTCCCCACAGCCCACGCGCAGCCAAACGGGCCCTGCAGAGCACGTGGCTGCGACACGGGAGCATCTCGCCCGTCACTGCGGAGTGACGCTGCGGATCAACGCCCCGCAGGCCCGGACACTGACAACCGAGCACGGCGAACTGTGGGTGCATTTATCCAAACTGATCATGTGGATTTTTCTGTGCCCTGGTGCCTCGGGATGAAATGATGCAACGTTCAGCAACACAGCATCACGCTCCATCGCCAGTGCCATTGTAATTCCCCTTCCGTGCACGAGGGCACATTCATATGGGTTACTGCAGCACCAAAGAATTGAGCATGGGATGCAGACGGTTGCCTGCAACAGCACAGGCGTACCACAGCCAGCCCAGCCCACTGGTGGATTGGACCAGTTTAATTAAACTGGCTATACTACAGCTGCTGTACATCCAGACTGACTGGCCACACGGACCCACTGCACTGGGAATAAAGCTGGAAAAAGGGTACTATAAATCAGAGTACAACAACATTAATATGTTAGCATCATCAGTACTGACTCACAGGGATATTTATCCACAAGGCACAGTCTGTCATGCCCAAGTATGTTCTGCAAAAACACCCACAAAATTTCAACTTGATTTTTCTAACCACAATCTAATTGCATGCCCAACCTATTAAAAGTCTGATGAGAGCAACAACTGCAGAACAGTTACGAGACAACAAAAAAGGGAAGATAAAATTTTAACACTATTGATACCAGCTTGAAACTCCATTCTTGAGCTCTAAAAAATTTAAAAAGAGAAAAAAAAAAAATCGTTTCTCATCCTTGTCAGTAATATTGACCTCAGTTGTCCCTCTGCAGCATCAGCAGCTTGGAAGCAGAGATGCTGAGAACCAAAGCTGGGTCTGTCAAAAACATGAAGCACTACTATTAAGAATAGTTATGCTACCGTAAAATTCTCAAATATATTTAGTTATAGAAGCCTAACGATTCCATTAAGGCTGCAGCGTATGAAAGGTAAATCAGTGAGAGCTGTGCAGTACTCCCAGTGTACTCTCGTGAAGTCATTCTAAAACTGCTTTTTCAAAAGAAAAGAAGAAAGTGTGCTGCTCACCTTATTTTCTTGGCCCCACTGCCAGATGCTCGGAGCTTGCATGCCGAAGAAAGCAAAGGGATCCTTGCCAACTATTATTAAGCCTATTAATACTAGTTTGAAGACAGACAGGAAGGACGCTATGTGCCTGTCGAAAGACAACACACAAAAGTGACTTAGGAGGGTCAGTTACCGCTTCACCACTATAGAGCTACAATTCACCTAATTAGAAGAATTTTGATAGTGTACGGTTAAGTGTTTCAGAGGAAATACAAAGCTTTTCAAGTAAGTTTATCCTGCTGTAAAACAAACAAAAACTCAAACCAAAAACCCAACACATATTCACCATGACCACAGATTTTTTTCCTAAGCAGACCTCAAACAGAAATTTTGATTTCAACTTACACATGTCTAACCTGAATAACACATTCAGTTTTTTAAAGACGTTGTTCCATATAGAGACACCTTTAATTGACACACACTTCCTTGTGAAGCATTTTTCAAGCAGGTGCAGAAAAAACACAAGTTTTTTCTAAGAATTAAATCTATAGCCAGAGAACAAATTAATACTGAAGTATGCAATTTTGTAGCATCCTTACCATTGTAATTATTATAGCAATTAGGTCCAGAAGTGGTTCAGAAGCCACCGCAGTAACTGTGGCTTCGCTCTCTAGCAGGTACACAATGGTTTAAGTAACAGGAATAACACTATTTTTGTTCTGTCTTCTTTCACGTTTCTCTGCCTGCCCCCCCTTGTAGTTCAGGCCACCCTGGCAGTCTCGCTGACGAGGTCAGCTCTGCCTGAACTTACATGTTAAAAACAAACTCCTCCTCCTCTGCAACATTAACCTATCACAGGAATTTGTCACTAAGTGCACAAGCCTGAGCAACGACTGTGAATTGATGGCCAGATACATCATGAAGCTGGAAAAATTCGCTGTGAAAAAAAGTTAATTATATAATTTACTTTAGATTGGAACCCAACAGGCCTCATCACACAGATATTCAGATGGTAATATTTGTATGGAAAACTACAGTGGCTGTCTGGAAGGGAGAAGATAACCCAGCTTGTATACAATCATAATGGGAAAAACACCTGAAGTTCCCATTGTCAACATCATGTAAGTGTAAATGCACATGCTCACTCAGCCTGCAGCGCCTACATATTGGAAAAATGACAATTAGTACTGCTGGTCATTTGCTTACCTATATATAGGTTGAGGAAGGTAGTTCTCCCCTTCGATTCGGATGTCTGGGTACCGCTGGCTAATAACCCGCATGTACTCCTCAAACACCCGCCTGTAGCCTCAGGAGACACTAAATGCAGACAGGGATTGTCAGTGAAACCGCAGTGCTGCATGGCAAAGTCACTGCTGAACTGCCAACACCAGCACTGCCACTGTTCATAACCCATTCGGTTTAGAATAAAACTAAAAGTATTCATGCCAAAGACACCTGATTTGCAGCTAAGTTACACACCAGAAATCCGGCCAGCGGGCTGGGCGCTTGTTTCTATACCAATCCGTCTCCATGCACTAGCACGGACACAATGCTTAGGAAAAGTCCACTGAGCAGGAATCATTTGTTTCCCCACTAAAAAAGTTGTTAAGTTAGAGGGTCAGCACAAGTATCACTTTGCTCTGTCTCCCCCCTCCCCAAAAAAAAAGTTTCAGATAATGCAGATTTTAATTTCTCACTAATAAAATTTAACCCTTTCTGGGACTGCCCACAGACAGGTAACATTGCTCCCAATTACTTCTGTATAAGGACGACCAGATTAACTACAGAAGAGTTAAACAATACAGAGCTGTACTTTGGCTTACATTTCTGCCAGCTGCCTCTGTAACAGCTGAAATAAAGATTACCTGGCCCCAGCTTACTGCAAGAGAAATCAAAAAGAGTACTTTCTACTGAGCACCTTCCGCGGTGCTCCACAGCCTGGCTGACACCACCTGGGCCGGTCTCTGCTCCGGGAACCACAGCCAACGTTCCCGTTCCCCTGGGGCGGCGTTGGGTCTGTCCCCGGGGCAGGGGCTGCGGCTCCGCCGCCCTCAGTGGCAGGTGCTGGAGGCCACATGTGTTCCAGCTCCTTCAGCCCTTCCTCCTCCCGTTCAGGTTTGCTCCGAGCAGTTGAACCACCAGCGGTGCTCTCAGCATGACACAAGGCACCGGCTGCCAGCAACGCAGTCGTTACAAAACCCCAAACACCTCCCTTAGTCTTTGCTAAAAGATGAGCTCCTCCCAAACGAGACCCTAGGTAGCAAACCGCCACATCTCACGTTAAAAGGGCCTGAAAGAGCCGCTTTTACCACGGGCCGCCATTTTCCGAGGCCTTTTCTCCAGCGCTGCCCGCCGGGCCCCGGCGCGAAGGGACCGCAGGGCCAGGCCCGCGGGCCGGGGCTGCCGCCCCGCTCCCCATCCCACCACCACCACCACCGCGGCCCCGGCGCCCCCCACACCCCAGCCGGGCCCGGGCGGCCGCGCCGCTCCCCGCAGCCCCGCACCAGGGGCGGCCCTCCGCGTCCCGCGGGCGAGAGCAGCGAGCGAAGCGAAGCCCATCCCATCCCGGCCGCCGCGCTGAGGGGAGGACGGGGAGGGAGGGGGAGGCGCAGGCCCGGCCGGCGCCGCCATCTTGCCGAGCAGCCTCACCAGATCTGGAACTTGAGCAGCGGCCCGGTGGCGTAGGCCATGCGCAGCCGCTTGGCCGGCTGCCCGCCCAGCTCGGCCGAGCCGCCGCCCGCGGCCGCCAGCGCCAGCAGCAGCAGCGGCAGCAGCCGCACCGCCCGCATCTCGCCCGCAAGGTCGCGCCAGCACCACCCGCACCGCGCAGGCGCCGCCGGACACGTGACGCCGCCGGACACGTGACATCACCCGACACGTGACACCGCCAGGCCCCGCCCCCGGCGCGCGCCCCGTTAAACGGACCCGGTTTGAGTCAAATTTCGCTATTTCAGAAAAAAAAACCAAAACCACACACTAAACAACCTTGCCCGGGGCACCGCATCAGTTGCAGTGTCGGAAGCTCCGCGTACCCTCAGCCCATCACTGTCCATGGTGAGCACATGGCCTCAACAAGTGCCCTTGTGACAGAAGAACAAAAGTGCTTTTGTTATTAAATGCTCTTTATTTTCATCTACATCCCATGACTGCATAAAGATCACATCTTTTAAAATATAATAAAGCTATCAAATGGGCAAAACTCATCGGCTTCCCTCCTCACACCCAAACAAGGAAAAGATAAACCAAGTGGTGGCTGCTGCAGTTTTTTCAACATCCTTTAGGAACACACACACACGCACTTGCGGTTTGAACAGCAGCAGAATCGGCTGATGCCACATTCGTTACTTGTTTACAGCTTCACATGTGCACAAATCTTTAGGAAAGCTTTTTAAGATGCAAGTGTGCAGCACATCTGTGGAGTTTTGCATCCTCATTTTATTGTGTTCAAGTTAGTACAAATTATTATTTTTCAGGAACTTTGTGTTAACACCACACTGGGTTTCTATGAAGTTTTAAAGACCCAGCTCTAGGTCTTCCAGTTCCTGAAGAAGAGCAGTTTCTTTCTGAATCTTCTCCAACTAGAACCAAAAAAACACAAGGTGTCACAGCTGCACCTTACTATAAAACCAAACCTGAATAAACTGCTTACATCTGAACGGTACCTGATTTTTCTCCAGCTGTTTGCCAGCAGCTGCTTGTTCTTTCAGCTGCTCAATTGCCTTTAGTTTCTGTAAACAAACACACAAACAAAATTCACTAACAGGAAAATATTGGTGAACCAAGAATAGAAAAAACAGTCTCAGAACAACAGACCTTCAGAGTCCCAGCAAGCAGCCTCTACTGCTCTACAGGATGGAAAAGCACAGGAAGCTACTTTACAGCTTCAGGAAATTACCATCTATTAAATGTTATCCTACAGAGCTCAAGTCACTGTACCATCAGACTAGATCTTACAGTCCATCTCTTTGAGAAATCTGCTGTTCATAGGAAAAAAAAGCCCTCACCTTTTTTAAATTCTTTATCTTCTTGTCAACCTCAGGATCTCCTGACGTGACGGCAGGCACAGCATTCCGTGGCACATTCTGTGGTGCTGAGGACTGCGCAGATTCCTGGTTCGCATCAGCTTTGGCCTCCTGTAAATAAATGAAATACACACGCTATCTAGAAAATACCTTGGATTACAAAGGAGCTGCAAAGTGTCTTTAATCATTTCAAGGGATCCATTTAATGTTTCTTCTTTCTCTAGTTTGCTGGTGTTCTCCAACATTCGTAAGTAATTTGCTTTGATTAATTGTGTTACCTATGTATGTGTTCTCCAAGAAAAAAGGGTTATCTAACAACTCACATGCTGTTTAATTCCTCCTTTCTCAAGCCATCAGCCGCATGTAGCATAGGGAAACATTAGCAAGGATGACATGACAAACACAAGTATTGCATTAAGTAGACCGGTGGGTCATTGTCTCTGAAGTAAAAGACAGGACCCAAAACCAGTGTAAAAAATTTAAAAAATCTTATGGAAAGAAACTATTGCTTTGGAAGTTTGTAGAAGTTGGAAGGCTGGTGTTTATCTACCTAGCCAAAGAACAGCCAGCAGAGGTGACCCAGGACAGGCTCTCTCTGGTCTGCCCTGATAAGGCAGCTCAGCCCGGCCCTGCTAAGCGGACAGAGCAGAGCAGCGGGTCCGTTCTCACCCTCCCCTAATGCTGGACAAACCATGAGACTGTCTGGGACAGGGCAGAATTACTGATCTGAGCACTGATGTCAGCTAACATCCACAGCAGCTCACCACAGAGGAGTCATCCTTTTGTACCTGCTTTAGTCTGATTAAAAAGTCTCCCACTCTCCCCAAGACCCAGCACATGCAAAATGTGTGGAGGGCTCTTCGTGCGCCCAACGGCCACAGCTGCGAGTCCGATCGGTGCACTTGTGAAAACTCAGGAATGTTATCCTTGACAGAACTACTTCTGCAGTACCTGCTTAGCAGCTTTCTTCGCTTCATGTTTCCTTTGATTCTTGAGAGCTGTTTTGGAGAGTGGCTTATCACTGCTTCCCAACTGGGGCTTCATGTTCTGAGGTGGCTCGTCCTCATGCTGTGGGATACGCAAAAGTAACCGTTATGAAACCCATATTCACATTGGAAAGAAAGAAAAGGAAGGAAAAAAGCAAGGAAGGAAGGACATGCCCTTTCTCTTTGGGGTAGCAGAAGACAGTGTGAAAAGGGTTTCAAACTCATGCATTCGCAAGTTTGGATGGAACTACCCTGTATGTCCTGAAAGTTTAATGATTTCTGATAAAATAACAACATGGCAATGTTTTCTGTCTTGGGGAAAATCAAAGAGGAATGAAACAATACAAAATGACTGAAACTTGGTGTTTTGCTTTCTAACTCAAACTCCTAGTGACAAGAAAGGAAAAATGGGTTGCTGGGAGAAGAGATGAGGTGATTTTCTTAGGGGGGTGGGGGGCATTTAACAGGGGTGAAAGGGGGCATTGTTTAGTCTTTTTTTTTTTTAAGATAACACTTAATTGAGGAGGCGGATTGGTTTAATGCATATGACAAGATTTCTCGCCCGTATAAGTAACCAGAACGATTTTAGTTATGCATCTTTTCTCTACTACCTCTGCTTGTTGCCCATTTGCAAAATCAGACGTTAGTATGATTAACTGATTCCTCACCAGCTGACCAGCAGCCTTTCCTTCAAAAGCACAAGACTCAAACTCAAAGCTCCCCAAGACTTACACATCAAGGGTGCAATTGTTAAATGTGATTACTTGCTACTTAGCCTACTTTGAAAACTTGTATAAAGGAAACTAATCAGACAAGTAGGTCACCACACTGAAACCTGTTTAAACTGCAGCTGGCTTGCTAACAATGTGACCACTTTCTGGCAAGTAAACCCACCTAAAAAAGAGCAGCTGTTGGGAGCACAGTCAACCCTGCGTTGCTGGGTTAGACTGGTCAGTCAGGTCACCCAAATCAGAGGCTTCCAGTTAACTGGAGTACCCAGTGTCACTATAAACCCAGTTTGCAGTTTATCATTCCAGTGCATGTTGTAGAGAGTGGTTTTAAAGTTTGTGAACAGCGTTGTAAAACGAGAGTATGTGGACCAAAGTTATTTCGGTTTTCCAGCACACATTCTTGCCCATGGCAAGTGAAGTGTCAAAGAGGATTATCCAGAAAAACCTCTCAAAACCCCCCTGTATTACTGTCAGCCTGACCACTCTCGTAACGTGTCTCATTAAACACACACATATTTGAGGCCAAGCTTCCCAGGCAGGCAAAGCCACGGGACCGAGCAGCAGAGTTCATGCACTAGTCTGCGTACTTACAAGCTTGGAGCTGGCGGCAGGCCTGTTCCTCAGGGCGGGAGGTCTGTAGGCCTGGGCCGGCCTGGGCTCAGCGCTGGGCAGCTCACTGGGCACCGCCTGGTATTTCACGGCCTGCGCCGGGAAGGCGCCGTCCGGGCAGGGCTGCCAGCACACGTGCCACAGCTCCTCGCCGGGCGGCACCGCGTGGCTGTGCAGCACGGGCCCCGTGTAGTGCCAGACCTTGTAGCCATTGCTGACGCGCAGCCGGGGAGCGCACGTGGCCGTCACAATGTGCTCCCCGTCCGGGCACCACGCGAAGTACGTGGAATCCGAGGCCACCGGCTTGGAAATGAGTTTGTAGTTTTTGACGTCCCACACTTCCATCTGTCCCCTGAGATTCCCGAATCCTGCCAGCACCAGGATGTGTCCCTGGGGGCTGTAGTAGGCAGCGTTGCGAGGACCGGTTCCAAAATCAAACACAGGGTCACATTTCAGATTAAAAACTGTTGCTTTGGCAGGCATAAAACCATACACAGCACAGAACTCGACAGAATTGGGGTTCCACACAACATCATAAATAGGGCCATTTTTTGCTAAAGGAAAAGGAAAATATGCAGCTGTTGTTAGGAGACTGTACCTTTCCGGTGCAAGCAAAATAATAGATATTCTTAACTTCACGCTTTGCTTAAACGCTGCAATCTAATTACTGACAGTGAAAATGAATTCTGCTAACAATAGCGGTAGAAACAGCATTTTATCTTCTGATAAGTGTAGTTAAGGTTTGCAACAATAACTGCAGCCATTCCAAATTACCTCTGTAGGGTCAGCATCAGCACCTTAACAGTAAGCACATTTTTTTCATGTAAAAACAATCCTTTATTATTTTTCCTCGTTATTCAAGTATGACCTCTCAGGACCTTCTCAAACTGTCCCACTGGAAACCTGCAAAAACAGGAGTTTTATACCAGCTGGATACTAGTTCCTCTTTTTTTTGATCTAAGAAATATTACATAGGTCGGTGAAATACTGCTCTAAATTATTGTTGGACCGTGGTCCCACACAGTATTTTACAAGACAGATTTTAAAGTGAGATTACACACACAAAATGGTTTTACAGATATGGTTAAAACTTGCTATTGTTAGAAGCTATTCTGGGTGTTACAACATCAGGAGATATTGAAGAACGATCAATTACTGATGGAAACTCACGTAAAACATACGGGGTAATGACAAACCACAGCTTATTGTAACTTTTCATAACCTGGCTATCTTTACCTGTATTTCAGATAAATGCTCAGTGCATTACTGACAACCCTTAAACCCAGACGTTGACCTAAAATACCAAACTATTTAAATTGCTCATTCCCATTATTCTAAAGCCTTGCTATCTTTAGGAACTAGGCTGTGTGATCACACTGTCTATGTTTCCCCCATAAAACCTGTTAATTTCATTAACCAAACACAAGTGCAGAGACGGGTCTGACAGAGGATGATGCTCCTGCACATTTCGTGGCAGCTGCAGCACCAAGGGCAGCTCAACACGGGACCAGCAGCCGCGGCAAAGGCTGCGGCACCAGCGTGTCTGTCAGAAATGAAAAACCCTCCCAAATGCTCCTGTGAAAAAAGCTTCAACATTGGACCTCAGAAGTAACCAGAAGATATGAATCCACAGAAAATGAGGCAGCACCCACTCCAAGTGCCCACCACTTAATTTTGTTGGAAAAAAGTTTTACAAGACACACATCAGTTTGGCTTTTTTCCTTGAAAAGGAATAGCTAAATTAAATAAAAATTAATGACAAGCTTCCTGTTTAATAAAGATGCATTTCAAAGGGCAAAGAAGGTTTTAATAAGCTTGTAATTAAACAACTAGTGTTCTCAATCCAGGAAAAGTCCTCCCACAGAGATCCCAGGTACTGAGCTCTAATCCCGATGGTTTTCCCCAGTGCAGCCGGCACAGGGAAATGGGGCACAGCACTTGCTACCACAGGTTTTGCTGCAGAAGGCAAATGGCAGATGTTCTCCAGCGAGCACTCGTATCCAAGAGAATCCATTGGGTCTCTCCACAGTCGTTTACACACAGTCAATCCACATCACCCCATCCCCAGTAAACCAGCAAATCCACAACCTCAAACACAGCGGGTGTTGAACAAACAGTAACAACTCCAGATAGTAAAAATACCACCATGGGGAAACTAGTGCATGGGTTTCCCACTCAAACAAGATGCTGAAATTAAAAGCGTCAACTTGCTTCTTCCTCTTTCAGTTTTACTAGACAAAACAGAGGAATTCCATTTTCCAATATACTTCCAAAAAATGCTCTCACTTCCTCCGTGTAACAGCATCACTTGCTCGTCTAAAGTGCATGTAGGATTATTGATTTGGTAACATACTTTCCTGCCCATTCTGGTTTCTCAGGCATTAAGCTTGCTCCGTTGTTCAGGAGTTTCCTTAGTAAACATGCACAATTCCCTTCCTGTGCACGTGAACCCCTCCCAAGCAGATTAGTTGTGAATTTTAACTGAAAGCGTGTGCACTCTGCCACTGACATTAAGATGACAAGTACAGCAAAGACAAGAAGATAATTCAGCTATTAAAAAAACCTAACACACAACAACAACAAGAACACGCAAACAAACAAAAACGCACAAACCAAAGCGAAACCCCAAACACCTTACTCCAGATTAAAAAAAACTTCTGGTGAAGGATTATGTGTTAAGAGTACCTCATTTTTTTTAAAGATTATTTCATTACACTACCAAAAGAAACCCCTTGTACATTAACCAAAAGCTGCAACAGCAATTCCCACTATCGAGAACTATAAGACAAGGAAAAATGCCCGAGAGCTACTTACGCAATTGTACAACGGCGCTTTCTCCATTTGTGGCGATGTAGTGCAGAGTTTGTTCTCCATAGTACGAGGCGCCCGTTTTATCAACATCTGTACTCGCTATTACCAGCACAGCAGTGGCTAATGGAACAGACATACAGGTATTTCAACGTCATTATTGCAAACTATACAAACTATTTCACAGACTACCACAAACAAAGATAAATTGGTTTGATTATGAATTCTGGTTAGTTGCTTGCATAGCAGTGCTGGTAATGTTCTCTTCTGGATTTAATTTTTTCATAAATTAACAAATGGAAACAATATCTTCCTTTCTCAGATGAAAAGTGTAAGTCAAGTTTATCCATTCACTGTTATGAGAATGTGAACATACTTTTGCAGCCATTAAAGAGATATTAATCTAAGGCAGGAACCAAGTACCTGATCAGCCTTTGAATAAAACGTTTGTATGTGCATCTATTTTACCCAAAACTCTGTGCCCACATGTGGTTTCTACAGGTACTTAATACCTTCTCTGTATTCCAGTCAATGTGGGTTGATGTAAAATGGCTTTTACAAAATGATTCTGAAACGGGTTATTGCTAACAAACAGTAAAGGCCACCGAGGACGGAGCAAGTCATCCCCACTGTGATACGTCTGTGCATCTATAATACAATTTTACAGATTAAGAACAGTTTATGCTCTGGTATAATTTTATGTGTACAGTCTAAATACATTAGCATCACAGAACACAAAATTCAATTTGAATTTGCTATTCAACTGCAAAATTTACCAACATGTAGAACACTCTCAATTACAATAGACAAAATCACAGAAGTCACCATGGGGAAGTTGTGAGCACCTCAGGGAGTCCAGAACTTCAGCGTTCACGCTGCCTTGGCATTAATGGATATCCGCAGGATGGATCTGCACGTGCAAATTAACTGCAAGCCCCAAACAGCAAACAAAGTCCTTAAATCCCCCAGGGTGGAATATACAAGTTGAAATACACAGGTGTTGTACCTTTCTTGTTCCAGAGCATTGTCACCTTGTCAGCTTTGAAGAAACTTTTGTTGGCCAGTGCAGACTGGGGGCCACCGAAGTTGGGATACTGGTAGAGCCTGACAAAGGACGGTGCCCCTTTGCTGCCCGGAACATACACAGCAACCTACAACACAGCACGAGATCTTGCTGCAGGTGATACTCTTGGGAGCACAGGCTCTATTCAGTACTAGTGCACTGTACTGAAAATCAAGTCATTTTTTAAGAAAACCAAGGAAAAAATTGGAAACAACATCAGAAGTACCTTGGTTGGCTGTGCTCCTGGAGATAACACAAAATCATTAACCTTTTGCAAATGCAGTTTATTTGCAATAGTATCTGAAAAAAAAAAAAGAAAAAGTCAGAGATGTGATGAGGTTAATGACAAACCACACTCGCCTGGATTATTTAACTGAGCCTCTTTATGGGTCTGGATCACGGACAATTAACAACAGCATGTATCATCACAAAGGACTGCTTTCAGTAGACAAACAACCATTATCTTCTTCCCATCTCACCCCACGTTTTTATTCACAAAACCAACTTGAACTGAGCCTAGGTCTAAAATCCAGCATTTAGCATTTGTGGGCTCCAAGAGCAAGGAAGCTGGTGAGGCCCAGTGCCCACAGCCCGTGCAGGGGCGGGCACGGCGCTCTGGCAAACACACACCACCAAAACCCAACCCCACACGCCACTGCTCTCCTCCAGCAGTTTGCTTTTATTCCTTTACATTTTTGTTCTAATTCATTTTTATCTTCTTGCTTTATAATTCCCCTTTCTCACCTCTATTAACTCTGAATATTCTACCATTAGTAATAAGTTTCCTTGAAGAAAAATGCTCTAGCTTCACAACTTCATTCTTGCCATCAATATAAATCTTCTAATTAGCCATTTTTAACAGCTCATTGACAGAATACACACAACCCAAAGAAGTAATCATAGATCGTGTTCTCTATTGAGAATTTTCTGGATCTGATTACATGAGAAACAATATAAAATCAGGCCTCTTTAACTGAAAATTAGATACATTTCATACTAGATAAATCACTGAAAAGACAAACAAGAAAGTGAAAACATAATTAAAACATAACAATTCTTAATTCAAAATTCAAATAGAATTTAGGCAATATTTTAAATTAAAAAAGGAAGCAAAGGAGAAATGAAGAAAAAAATTAAAAGTGAAAAAAAATACCCAAAAGAAGATGCCCAAATGGAATGCAATGGAACTATCTTATAGAAATACTTGCGTACTAAAGTTGTTGTTTTCAAAGAAATGCACTTCATTGTTCACATTCCTGGCACAAATGCTTTCGTCATCTGCCCAGCAAGGACACCTATTAACAGGAAAAAAAACCAGAAACACTGAATGATGCTCATCTTTAGCAGTCCAGGATTTTTTTTTCCTACATTTTTAAATCCAAGCAAGTTCAAACATTACACGTTTCAAACAGACACATGACACCTGCATAGTAAAAAATATACAACCAGATTTCTCTGCGGTGCAAAATGCTGATTTATGCTAAGAAATGAACAACTGTAACTACGTACAAAGATACTTTCAAGCACAGACACTACACAGCCAGTAGCAGGCAGTATTTTGAAAACCAACACCACACTAAAAGCTCTATTTACTGGATCAGATTTTGGAAACATATATTCGCAAACAATTAGAATCTGGAAAACTTATTTACCAGTTCTGCATCTTTTTCTGGATGAAAGATTTCAAACATTTTCCAGTTTTCACATCATGAAGCTGCAGGTTGGGCACCCCTGCGGCACCATCTTTAACAGCTGCAAAAAAACACAGGTTACAGTGGGGATAAATGTGCTTCACCATGATGAGGTTCCATCTCCGTGTTCCACAAGCGACCAAACAGGTATAAACTTCTAATGAGCAGCATCCCACCCCCGGGGACTAAACCCCGCACTGCTGATTGCTTTAGCTATTCACAGAAGCCTTTCAGTCTATAGAAAGAACTAACACCTGGATGTGTTGGGTTTCTGCGCCCATTACAAGGACCGCTGACAGGAGGACAGACTTTTTAATGCGCGTGTTTTAATCAAAATCCAAAGCTTGGCAAGCATCGTAGGTATGTTCTGTGCTCCTACGTTTTGTTCTCACAAGAACGCGACGCATTTTGTCTCCCACGCTGCAGTCACAGTGCTGTCTGCAGTCCATACAGAACGGTTCTGCTGGGTTTGAGCTCTGGACGCCACAGCCTGTCCAGCACCACCAGCTCCCCAAAAGCCCAGTCGTTTCTGTCACTCGTGCTGCCTTGTCCCACCCGCCCTGTCCCAGACCGCTCCTACTCGCGCAGCTCGTGCCAGCCCTCTCTCTCTGAGCAAACGTCTACACCCGCGGCTTCAGACACACGTCTCCACTGTCCGACCGGAACGTCAGCCCCGCAGAACAGAGAAAACAGCCTTTGCTGACAGGGAACGCTCCGCTCAGCCGCGACGGTGTGAACGTGACCACTCTGAGACAGCCCACAGTTTTCCTTGTCTATCCATGAATATAAACTGCTTGAACAGCACATTATCCAAACACACTGCACTAAAATCAGCCAGTTTTAGAAACATGTGATTTACTCAACAGAGTAATTGCTAGTTTGTGCACTCTAATCCAGTGTTTGTAAGAGCGGTCGATACCCGACGCTTTCAGAAGATCCACCCCTCCCTCCTCACTGGACACCTGACTATCCAGCGAATTTGCTGCACTGCTCATCCAGCTGACAGAGGCTGCAGTGACAAGTCAGGCAATGGGAAGCCTGCAAACCCAGTTAAGATACGAGTTACCCCACGCAGGTTTTCAGCTGGTAGAACACTCACTTGTGTAGGGCTGCCATGTGGCCAGGACTGTGTTCTTTGGTGAGAACTCAAGGCAAACTGCCTTTGGGAGATCAAAGGAACGCAGCAGCTCGGCACTGGTGACATTAACAACGCTTACTCTGGAACCAAGAGATACCATTTCAATCAAACATGCTTACAGCAGTTAACTAATAGCCAAGGTAACTTTTCATGTATTTGACTCTTCTAGAACTGTTCCAAATTCGGCCAGTGTAACAAAATCAGGAGAGTTTTTTCTCCCCTCTTCCTTTTACTAAATTTTTGCAATGACACATTTTAAAACCAGACAACTAAGCATAACAGAAACTAAGTGAAAGCACTGCTCAAAGCATATTGCATATTTTTATCGGCAACATTTGAACTCTGAACCGGAGAGAAGTACACTCTATCTGCAGAGTCCATCCACACTTCCACAGTGCTAAAATTGAGCAACGGCCAACAGAAAAGATTCTAACCAAATTAAAACACGCATTTTGCCCACGTATTTTTAAAGGTCTTTTATCTAGAAGTATATGACAACTAAGAGTTGGGCTTTTGAGGTTGGGAGCTAGACAATAACAAGCCAAGGTCAGCCAGCTGCACAGACAGGTCCAGCGCAGCTCTGCACCCCACGTGTCACAGACCAGCCTCGTGTGGGACCCAGAAACACCAGGGGACACGTCCCATGCGTCCCAGCTGCTGCTGCTCTCAGCATCTCACAAACTGCTCCCCCTTAATGAAGATGCAAAGACCCCAAAGCAGAGAGGCAGGACTGAAAAGATTTGCCATTGGAATAGTCTCATTTAGAGCTGGGTGCCTGGATATACAACCCAGCTGTCTGAAAAACATTTTTCCCCACAAACATTTTCCAGAAATTGACCTTTCCAATTGACAAAAATTTTGAAGTTTTTGAAGAAAAATCAAGAGTCCAGATATTTTGGAGAACCAGAAACAACAGTGAAAGTAACGAATCCTACGTCTAAGCTACCTACTATGCGCCTGCTATTTAAAAAAGAAACCTTGTGATGTTTGTGCATAAGGTGCACAGACTCTTCTTTTTCTGCAAACTCTACTAATAGATTAACCCCAGAAAACCAGGTCCTTTCATACCGGGAACTACGAAAAAAAAAAAAGCAGGCACATCCAGATTCCATGGGAAGGGATGCATTATATATATAAGAGAAAAACAGTAAATATTCAGGAAACAAGCCACTACTGCAAATAATGCAAAAATAAACTGCGCTCAAAGGGTGTATGCAAACACTGTCATTAAGAGCAATAGCCTTTACACAAACAGGAGTAAATGGGGCATAATTGACCCAGCTTATCTAATACAAACTGAACTATTAATATCATAAAATGTACCAACTTTTCTCCATTGCACCAGGCAAAGAGGGAACCGTCCCTGCTAAAAGCAACAGCTTTGCAGTTTTTTCCAGAGTCCCTAAAGAAACAAGAAACGCATATTAGTACTCGAACATACTGCATACATTAAGGTATTTTTAATAAAAAGCCACATATGGGTTTTCCTACTGCGCTCCCCAGCAGCACTCTGGGCACCGCACTCTGCAATTGCTCAGTGATTATCACCTGGGCAATGGGGCGTCAGGCACCAGTAAAACCTCCAAAAACATCTACTTTCTGAACTACTGACACTAAGAAAAAATTCGCTTATGTGTTTTTCAATTCTAGAGTATACCTTTCGTATTTAGAAAATTACTTCTTTAATGTAAAAGGTCAAAACTGGTGTTAACAACAGTACCTTTGAAAGGCGGTGCTCTCTGTGAAACTGGGTGGCCCATTCACCATGTAAAGCCCTTCGGATCCTCTCACTGGAAGAGTCAACAAGAAGCTACTCATTGCAAATTCAAAAATGGCGGAAAAGCAAAAGCTTTACTTAATTTGTGAATCTCGAGACCTACATGCACTTTCCCCCTCCTCACATTTTAGAATAAATGAGAATGTTGTAAAGGAAATTAAGAACGTAAATTGTGCTGAGACACCCGGGGCAGCACCGGGACGAACGCACGGGGCAGGGGCAGCGCCGAGGGAGGACCCGAGGGACGGGGGAGACCCGCAGCCTCCCTGGCAGCCCCACAGCGAAACAGTTTTTCTGATGTTTAAACGCTGTTTCCCAGATTTTCCCGACAGAGGAGCAGACCGAGCAGACCGGGCACCTGCCGCGGCGGCCCCGGGGAGACACGGCCCGGGCACGGGCTGAGTGTGACCGCGGGGCAGCGGCGCGGCCGGTGGAGCCCTGCCCGGGCAGAGCAGCGGGCACCGGGCCCCGGCCCGGCCACGCC
>VWYH01004638.1:68268-88979 GCA_013399365.1 Pampusana beccarii
CCCGCCACGGTCCCCCCGTCCGCCCTCCCGGCCCTGTCGCGCTCCCCACGCCAGCCCTCCCGCTCCAGTCCTGGTCCCCGTGTCTGACACGGGACCGCAGTTCTTGGCCGAGCCCCAGGCCCGGCAGCGATAACCACTGATAAAGCTCCCCAGCCATGGAAGGTGCTATCAGCAGCGTGCAGCTACACTTGAAAAAAAGTTAACGTGGAAAAATTGCTGCCTGGTTCGCAGTCAGGCCTGGAAACTCCTTGCTCTGAAAATACGTAACGCTCACTGAAGCCAAGTGTTCAGAGAAAAAAAAACCACTTACGGCTCTTTAAAATGAGTAATTGGCAACATGCTCAGCAGTATTGGTTACATATGAAGAAAGAACACGACACTACTCAAACCCATTTAACAAGTCTCACAAGAATTGTCAGCATCAACACCCAGCTTTTCAGGCAGAGGGACTAACAGCCTCCATTTCTAAACCGAACACAGCTTGTAACCCAAACTGAAAGGCCTAAACATCCAGTTCACAAGAAAATCATTCCAGTGTCTCACCGTCTATGCCTCTTCCAAGCTACATTATACACTTTTTGTCAATACTTTTCTAGTTAACTTTGAGACTGCGACTTTGTTCTTCTGTTCCTGTGGCAACTATTTTACAGTGCGGTTATGTACAAAACTATTTAGCTCTTACGAAAAAAGACCAACTACTACGCTGTGCTTTTAGACAAAGCTGATTGCTCCAGGAACCACAGAACTCCGACAATTTTTGTCAAAGCTGCCATACAGAGACAAAAATCCATTTCAATTAACGCAAGGCAGTCGAAATGGATGCATTAGACACATTTTGGGGTTTTTTTGTAATTGCAAACATCCCCTCACTCAATTTGAGCTTTTGCAGCCGACTTCCTACAACAGACAGGGTAACTGGAGAGAAGAGGTCAGCGCGGCTCGTGCTGCAGACGCCAGGCCAGCGCGGGCTCTGACCAGAGGGTCACACTGCTCACCCCGAGCCCAGCGCAGGACCGCAGCCAGCAAAAGCGACCCTTCGCCATTCCAGAGATGGATGGTAAACCAAACATCTCAAACACCAGACAGGCAAAACCCTATTTAGCCTGAGGAATCATAATTTTGATTGTTTTCATTGTGGCTTAAATGTAATTTTTTCACATTTTACTTTGAAAGGCCAATAGCAGTCAAAATTTAGTTTTCCTAATACCACTGCTTAGCTATAGCTCACAATTGTGTGTGCAGTGTTTGGAACACTGTTTTTTCAAATACTTACAATTATGTTGTATTTTAGGCATATTTCTCCTGTATGCCCACAACTCAAGAACAGCACTGTCATTTTTTGGTTTCAAATGTCTTGCAAACAAAGTGAGAAAGTTGTCTTGGACAATCGTGTACACACAGATTAAGAAAATGGGAAGAAAACTGGTAAATCTAAGCGCAAGTCTAACTTCTAATGCATGTTAGACAGTATACAGCAATGACACTTTCCACAAGGCATTGCATTCTTAAAAGCCTCTGTATAATTCTGACTTCATCGCTGCAAAAACTTTTCCTATGGAGACATGGTGTCCCGAGGGTACGGTAAGATATTACTGGAAAGATGCTTTGGTATCATCAACAAGCTATAATGTTGTTCAAGTGTTTGGTAGCTCTGTTAGCACAACACATACCAGTGTACAACTTCACTGAAAATACAGATATTATATAATCATCAAATAAGTGTTCTTTGTAAAGCAGATTTTTGCAGTTCAAGAAAGCTTACTTACTCTAGACTATTCCAGAACTTGAACAACACTGTTCACAGAATGGGAAAGCAAATAAACCAAGTGACTAATGGAAAAATTGAGGATAAGTGGATCAGGAGACAGCAAAAAAAATTAATGTCTTAATGTTAATTTGTTAATGGTTGGAAGAAAATTGAACCTTTAACTTCACCTGACACTGCTAGGCACCAAGATGAATTCCAACGGTGAATTCACCAAGCGCCCCTGTGCTCAGCCTGGTTTTTCACCATTCATGTCTTTAGACATCACTGTCGTCCTTCAACAGACACATGCTCAGGGGCAAAACTCACTTCCAAATCGAGGTAGAAAGACTAGGAATGAAACTTCCAAATAGAGTCATCTGGAGCTTCATTCACTCAGTATGTTCAGAAAAAGGATGCAGTGGTTAATTTAGAGATGCCCCAGTCCTCAGTAACGCGTGTTTTACACCAACGTTGGATGCATTAAGAACGTGAGTTATAGACAGCCCGACCTTGGCACTGCCCAGCACTGGACCAGGTAACAGCGTTCCACATTTCAGTGAGACTGCAAATCCTGCCGACTACACGACGGAAACTAATTCTGAAGCTTCAGGTTCTTTAGTCAGTAACAAAAACCCCTCTGTACTCAGCTGTATTAGTGATTATCTGCATACTGCTTTCCTAAGGAATTCTGTAGCAGCAAGTCACACCCCAAAATGCTGCCAGAATGCACGAGTTTTCTTGGTCTTGATATTTCTTTTAAGTTTTAGCATCAAGAGTTGCTGTACAATTCACCTCATGCCTTTGCATGACCAACCCCATCACTCCACATGACTAATGCTGCCGGATTGGAAGAGACTCCGTGCAGAACCGACCAAAGGGTCCAGAGACCCCGGAGTCCCGGCCAGCAGCCCCGCGACAGCCCTGGGACCAGCCCGGCTCCGTGTGGCGCCGCAGGACGCTCCACACCGCAGGCTCCCACAGACGGGCCGCAGCCGAGGATCTCCAGTTGCGCTCGCTCTGCCGCTGCTGCTGCGTTACACCAAACTGCCAACCCGCCCTGCTGCATGGATCAGTCAGCTGCCTCCAAGTGTTCCCACATTTGTGTTGCTCGCAACTGAACGACAGACTAAAACAGTGTGTTAATTTATCCTCTTCCCTCTCTGGCTCACTCATTAATGAGCGACTGTAGTCCCTTCACCAGCCACTCTTCACATCTTACCCCAAGATGAGTAGTCTATTCTATCCAGAGACACCTCATCTACCTTTGAAACAAGGCATGTTTCATCAGCCTCCATCCAATGATGAGATTTTATAAAGACAGCTTCCCAATACAATCAATTATCTGGCCTCCTAAAAAGTATCTATGCAAATGTTTCAGGTTTTTGTAGTTTTTCTTTGCCAAAGCTGCAGGAGAATGTGAGAAGGTCTGAGGCCATGAGAAGGTTCACCCCAGATAAGGCTGCAATCAACAAGTGCGAGATGTGCAACCCTCGACTGTCTCCTGTCTTCAGGAAGAGCACCTCATTTAACGGAAAGCCAGGGAACAGGGAAATGGAAGTTTGACAAAACCCATCAGGCGAGGGGATGCTGTCAAACCCAGAACCAGCTTTCCTGGCCGAGCCCTTCAGGTTCCCTCCATTAAGTTTTCATTGGAAGTTTATTGTTGAAAGCTTTCCAGTTGCAGTCATCTAGTAAAGCAAAACTACAGAACGTGATCTTAAGAAAAACTAATAACTGGGTTATAAATGCAAAACCTGCTAAACCCTGTCACAGGCTTTGGAATTTGAACAGATTAGAAGTTTAAAACTTGCATCAATCCCGAACAATTTGCTTCTGTTTTTACAAATACCTGTTTTCACCACAAAGTGTTCAACAGCAAAGCAGCCAGACTGTTTTTAAAGGAAGCCATTGACATTCCCCTACCTGAATTCAATGTTCTTCTATATCCTGTACTTCCAGTACTTGCTTCAAACATTGTACATAGACCTCAGATTCGTGAAGCCTCAATCTTAACCATAAATTGATTTTAGGGTTTTTTGAATCAGCTTCCTCATCTTAAGAATTATTTCAAGTGAAGAGACATGCAAATAGAAAAACAGACAAAGGCCAGACCTTAAAGTGAGCTTCTGGTCTAACTACCAGATTTGGATTCAAAGCCCTGAAGTTTATTTCAGCTAAATAATGAGCCTAATTGGAACGTAAATACCAACTCCATCCCATAAATACAGGAAAGTGGCATCATCCAGAGTTTAAAGTAAAAATGCAATTTGATACAAGTTTCTGCTAGAAAAGGGAGATGTGCTTTTGAAACTCAGCCTAGTGCCAGCCGTGCAGCCAAAACCAGAGCAGGGGGCATGGTGCGTCAGCAGGACTTGCAACCATCAGTGTTGCAGGCACACAAACGGTTGCCGAGCAAACTTTAAAGGATTCGGTTACGCTTTGCAAGTTGAAAAGCCTCTCAAGTCAGACACAGCCCGTGCAATGACAATAGTTACAGCACTCCCACAGAGCTCGCCAAGCAGCAGCGCCGTGCCAAGCAGAGCACCGCAAGGCATGGAGCCACACAGGACTTCCAATAACACCCACAAAGAAGCCAAAACACACCAAAACCAAACCAACACTTCGACATCATTAAAGTGTGCGAAGTAAACAGTTTGCAGCTACTGATGAATTAGTAATGCATCTCTGACAAGTCATATCCGTAACAGATAAGACTTCGTTGCACCTCATTGCAGTTTCTCGCCATGAGTTCAATGCTAACTCGGCTGGTTTACTTCGTCCTCGTATCTCGTCACGGTTGGTGTTTGTTCCCCTCTAGCTTTACGTCGGCAGAATGAAAGCAAGCCAGAAAGCTTCCTTTCCTGGTTCTGAGACCAAAACGTTTTAGCTGCCAAAATTGTGTTTAAATATAACATTTTCACAACTGGTTTTCTGATATGGGACTCAATAGCCACAATGTCAAAAAGTTTCCTCCTTTTGGAAAGGAAGCTGTAAATATTTTAGTGCAGGTCAGCTAGTAGCTGATGAGCATTCACTCCTGCAGCTTACACATTATGTACGACATGTGCATAACGAAAAGGAGGAAGGAAAAAAAGAAGTCATGTCATATTTCAGGCTTATTCGCTACGAATACTTCACTCCACAACTCCTTTCAGGCCTTCAGGCTGCAGAAGCCCAATACGAAGTTCTAAACACAAGCAGAGGTTCTGTGCAACCCAAAATGACGAGAAACGTGCATGGAGCGCAGCTGCTCATGCATTCCTCAGCACGTATGCATTCCTCAGCACGTACGCATTCCGTACTTAACGTCCATACCTATCCCAGAGGGTCTTTGACTCGCGTAACTTGCTCAAATGGAACGCTTGGTAGAACGCGGTTGACGGATTCCTATGAGATCCAAGAATCAAACAGACATATTGGCAATGGGTACATAATAAAAATACTAACTCTCTTATTCAATCTGTATTACAGAGTAAATCAGCTGTCCAGACAGGCTAAATTTATGTCCAAAAGTTCACAGACTACACAGTATGCCTAAAGAATAGTCTAATGACTGACAGGCCTTACTGTTTCTACAGGTTCCCATTAAGGACATACCAATTTAAAAGGAAAAAGTAATCCTCAAGCTCTATGGATTTTCACGCTATCCCAAGTTGCTATTGTAAAAAGACAACTGTAAAGCCATCAATGAAACATCTCATGTCACACTGACAATCTTGTATAGATAGACTGTATACCAATCCAATTCTATACGTACCTAAATTCAAAAGATACCCTTCACACTTTTTGTCTTTCACAAAAAGTCTCTGCAAACGGTACCCACTATTCTACTTGGCACCCTACTTCATTAAAAACATGCGAGTTCTTCAAGGGACCTAAAAGTCAGAGCTAAATCTGCCACACTGAAGCTACAAAAGATTCAGTTAAACCAAAAACCTGATCAGTTAAAGCTGAGCAGGGTAACCTCCACTATCACTAACTCTGTAAGCGGGAGCCCGTCACCCTCGTGCCTCCCCTTCCCGAGGTGCCACAGGCACCTTGTCTGGGGCACTGTGCCGAGCGGTAAATGGCAGCAAACCCAGGCAGTGCCGCGGGCTCCAGGGACCCTGCTGGACACCAGCCCCGCGGCACAAACCGCGGACGGTCTGACCCCACAGACACCCACCGCACCAAGGGAAACCCGGAGATCCCAGTCCTCCAAAGCCTGAACACTTTGTTCACAAGGTCCTGGACAAAGCACAGTGTCAACACTCCCCACTGCTAGTGGCTGTATCAGAGCATTACACTTCAGCTTCAAAACTCCTTTTCTCAATGCTGCAGTTCATCCTCACGCTGGTATGGCTATACCAGCCCTAGAAAAGAATGAGGGCCTGAGCTCTTTCTGACTCGGTTGTCTGCGAGGATTATGCAAAGTCGCTTCCTCACAAAGTGACTGTAAACAGAATGGCATTTAGCTCCTAAGATTAATTCACTTGCAGCACATAAACCCCTGTTGCTATTGTTAGGTATAAAAAGTTGTGGTTTATAATCACATGGCATCTATTTCATACAGTCTGTTTTTATACTGATACGCTATACGCTATATATTCTTGTACTATTCTTAAGCAAGTACCTGGAAAGGTACGAAAAAGTCTTCCTCATTAAATTCCCATTTGTACCACCTGCTGTTGAAATTGCTTTTGCATTATTTCAGACAATTAAGAGAATTAAGAAACACTTTCTATTCCATAGCTATATTTTAGCAAGGTGTTAATTGTGGAGGGGCGGTACCTAAACAGGAAAAACACATCCACAGAGGTAACAGGAAAGATGCCTAATGTGCAGGTCTGAACTAAAACGACTGAGCTTCAGACTGTCGAGTCATCTATTTCAGCCTGTGGAAACAACTGAGAACGCAGCCCATAGAGGCAGCATGACATGCCTGCTGCTGTGTGACAGCTGGGACACCTGAAGTCCCCACACTGCCACCTGAACCGAGCCTGGCACAGCGGGGACCAGAGAGAGCGAGCCAGGGGACCCGCGAGCCGGGTCCCCTCCCCAGTGGGTGCGGGAGGTCAGGACTCGGTCCCAGAAGGGGACAGACGGACGCGGCGGAGCCAGCACGGGGATGTCAGAGCGACCACACAGGGCAGCCCAGCTCAGGAGGGGCACCAGGCGCTTCTCCATCTCGGCTGGGGGGAAGAACAGCTGTTCCCAAGGACAGAGGAGATTCCAGTCCCAGACCAGACAGACAACTCAGCGCCATTAACCATGCAAACCCTGTCTCAGCTGATAAAACCACCTCTGTGTCTCTATAAAGAAGCCCTACACCACCATACTTGTTCCCTTTAAAAGCTCACAAACGTCAATTTTCACAACACGCTCTGATGTTACAGTTTCTAACAAGAGGATGAGAATTTATTCAGCTCTCTAAATACTTGTAACTTCAAGTTGTTCCTTTAAAATGGAAGTCTGAATACATCCAAGTCTCACTTCATATTCAAAAGGAGTAACCTCCCATTGCTGTTAATCAGGACAAGCATATGCCAAATGCAAACTTTATTTTAGAGAGCTCTGCTTTGCTAGAAACCACACATGTGAAAACTGGCAAGTTTTCAAGTATACAGATAAAAGCCTTTTAGTTTATTTAATGAGCGGCTTTGGAAGAGCTGGTATCAGCCCGGCACACGGGTGCTGCTCAACAGGTGCCTTTTGTCCAGCTCCCACCTCTGAAGGAGGCACAGCAACACGGTTGTTGGTGACACAGCTGAAGATGTGTCTCCACCTTCAAACTGCTGACCAACATCAGCACTTAAGGGCAACAAGAGGAGGAACAGGAATACCACACCTTTTTTCTTTCCTGAGGTGCCAAAATAAAAAATTCATACTAGACCACCTCAGACAGTTCTCTCTCAATATCCCTGACTATTGTTTTCATCAGCTTTGAGAACAGGAACGATCCAGAAGATCAAAAAGGCCTGAGCAGGTCAGAGAGCCCATGCTCAATACCTCATAGGAAAACCAAAGCAAAGCAGAACCACCTATTTACTGTTACCTGGACAGGAGCAAGCCACCACAGATGGGCTTTTCAGAAGCTTATGTCAGGCAGAAATTCCTTCTGAGAAAAATTAACAAGCCTCATATAGAAAAACCACAGAAGATGCGATCACATTATAAAACTAGTGGAGCTTTCAGTGCCACCTGGCATGCCGCGCTGCTAAGACCAGGGCTCACACAGAGCAGGTCCACCACGGATAACTGCTGTGCGACACGGCTCTCGGTGGAAGGATGCACACAGCTCTCCTGGGATCCTCCGCTGTGCCGGGGACACGAACCCACCACCGGGACACGGGAGCACAGGCCTCTTTACACCTGCAAAGGAGCTGCAAGCACTCCGCACAGCAGGAATAGAATGCCCAAGATCTTGCCCAAGTGGAGCAATGGTCTGAAATAAAAAGGGTGCAATTCAATAAGGATAAGCACGAAGCATTATGCTCTGGTAGCAATAATCAGCTGCACAACTACAAAACATGGAATGAGTTGCTGACTGCAATTCCACAGAAGAGAATCTAAACAAAAGCTAAAAAAAATGACAAATCTTGCAAAGGTGTCAAACTTGCAACACTCCTGTCACGCAGGATGTGCATGTACTAACTGAAGGCTTGTTTTATTCAGCCTTCCAAGTCCTTACATTTTATGTCCAGCTTTGGATCCCAGCTCTCCAGGGGATATAAGCCTACTGAAGTCCAGGTAAGAACACCAGAAGACAGGTCATATTCTATTTTTTTCCAGTAATCAGAATCACTAAGCAGGAAAATTAAGCACTTAAAAGAGATGAAAGAAACAGTTATGGGCTTTACATAGTTTAAAGTATCTGCAAAGGAGAGGAAAACTTGTTCTCATACCTGTTCGGTGTAAGCACAGCACATACATTACAGGGTTTAATTGCAGGAAAGGAAGTTTAAACTACACATCAGAATTGTCTTCCACACAAACAGCAAGGAACAGAAAAGACTTCTCCCAGAAGTGGTAGGATTCCCATACTTGTCATTCCAGAAGAGATCAAGCCGTTATTGCTCCAAAAGATTTCAGGCCCATAAGTCTCCAGATCAGCCCACAGGCCCATCTTACCCAATTCTTTGAGACTCACGACATTGCTAGCAAGAACTTTAAAGCAGAACTTCTGCCTTTGAATAGGATCAGCTCCTGGAGGGAACAAATTTAACTACGAAATAGAAAAGAGGTAAGGAAAGAGGTATTTTATACTTCGAGATCAAATTACCTTTCTGTTCAACTGATGGTAAGCACACAGTTAAGAGAACTATCAGCATATATATATGTGTTTTTACTACGGTGATCAATAAGGAATCAAGGCATGAAAAAAACCTCACAGGAAGGTAAAGCCATCAGCTGCCCAATGTAATGTGCACTAAAGGACAACAAATTAACCCCTCCTTAGCTGTTAAAGTTTATAAACTATCAGATGTATTACTACCCAGAAGCATTTCAAACCCAAGTCAGCTTTTAGCTGACTGATCACCAGTAAAAGGCTGTATTTAACAGGTTACTAGCTATGACCTGCAGTGAAGACTGATTACAGTTGGTCTCCAAATTAAAGCACTTTACGTGGTTTATTTAGAATCTGAACCAGGGGATTTGCAATCACTTGATCACAGCTTATCAGGAAACTCCCAGTAAAGTTTACACTAGTAACAGAACTACCTTTCTGTCCCTAGTTTTTTAAGAAAAGACATTTCACTTTTCCATTTATGTCACCTTCTATTTAAAGCAACTGCAGCTTTGAATCAGCTTTATTTCATAAGATTCCACCTACAAAATAGAGTAACTGGAGTACAAAGCTTTGCAGGGGAGAACTGATACAGACTCAATGTGGGGAAATCAATGCGGAATTAAGGAAAAAAAGTCTCAAAATTAGAGCTCTTACATGCTTAATTACACATTCTGTTCACATAGATCCTTAAAGCCATTATACTTGACATACCCTGAAAAAGCAGCATTAATTGCTGCTGTCACACTCAGCTGCAGGTGGCAGAAGGGCTGACTCCATCAGCAGCCTGCAGGACAGGTTTGGGGACAGCAGCTCTCGGCCACCGTGATGGACCCTAAAGGGGTTCACAGCCTCCTTCTAAAGGGAAATAGTGCAAGCACATACTGCAGAGACCCCATCCCCTGCCAAATCAAGAGAGGCACAAGTGCTAAAACCACCAAACCAGGACACGCTTAACAGCAGTTTTGTCAGTGCATTCAGGAGGAAGGAGATGGAAGAACACACAGATGCACCTCACAACCATCCACAGGGCAGCGCATCAAACTAACCACACGCTCCCTCCCAGCACTTCCAGAAATGAAGAAAATCAACTTCAGGCCGCTTCGTTGAGAGACCCAAGACATCCACATCGCCTGGAGCGAGACAGGAAGGTCTGACCTCTGCAGCTCCATTGCTACCAGCTGCATCTCAAACTCCTGATGGATGGATTCAAGTATCAGAAGGGAAAGAACTAGATTGTGCTACCAGAGTCACATCCTCCTTTGCTGAAGGGTTCAAATAGTACATTCTGATATGACTCTTTGATACTAATCATGGAAAGAACAAGGCAAGTGCTCCTCTTCTGAATTTCTCCTTACTTCTTTCTGATTTCAGTAACTTCAGGGTCCAGCTCTCCCAGGTCCCAGAAACTGGTCCCCAAACCTCAGGAGTCCTGTATGGTCGATAATCCTGTACTCCTGATAGCTTTAAGGTCCATCCGGACCCACTGATGACCTTTTCCACCCTCTCCATCCCGTGTGCCTACCTCCCTGAGCCAGGCTGGGTGCGTCCCGAGCCCCCTCCCGGCCGTTCTGGGCCCCCCGCTCCCCCACAGCATCACCAGGACACAGAGCTCTGTGTGCTCACAGAGCTGCTCTGCGCCTGGACATTCCAACACAGACCCCCCCAGGCCGCCAGGACCAGCCGCAGTGGTTCTGTTCCCCAACCAAAACACACACCAAGTGCAAGATCTCTTGGGCTGATGACTTTTCCCACTGGGTAAAGTCAACCTCCAGTTCTTGTAGGGAGGACACAAGACACTGCAGCTCACAGGATGCACAGCCCAGCTTCAAGAAAAACGACACACACAGCAGATCACATCTTCCAAGAGAAACACCTAGAGATTAGAGGCTGATAAATTTAATGGCAATGCAGTAAGTCTTTGCTTGACCCAGTCAGGGATTATTGCCACTATTAAGAAACTTTCAAGAAAACCCCCAGAGAGGCCCATCAATATTATCCACGTTTGGATGAATTGAGACAAGTTTAAAATACACACACACAACCAAACTTCTTGAAAGTAACTTATGTGGTCTCAAACATCAAGAACTTCACCCCACAAGGAAACCTTCAGCATCTCTTGTAACTCGCCCGTTAACATCACTAGGCCATATTGTTCTTCTGCAAATTGTCCTGCTCAAGAGAACAAGCTTGGAATGCATTTAAGAAGCAGACCCTGATGTGCAGGATGAAAGGAGGCAGTAAAAACCAACATAAGTTCTGTATTTCTGAATTTAAAAAGATCCACATTTGCTAGTATTGCATTGTACATACAAAAAAAACAGGAAGACATGTCAAAACTACTAAAAATATTGACTTTTACACAACTTGGCAGGTAAGTAAAGAGGCATTTATTAATATGTATGAACATGTTACTGTAGAGGATCAGGCTCCTAGTGCCCGCTCTGCTGACAAAGCCAGATTTCCTCAAGCCCATTGATGAAAGGGAAAGCTGCTTGTGATTACTGGGAAACTGGCCTTGCCCAGTAGAACAGCTGGCTGGAGTATCCATTTTCAAAGAAAACAGCCCAAAAATGAGATTTTCCACTAAGTTGCAGCACAGCAGTTTCAGATATTTCAGTTATCTATAAATATAAGTGGTTCCTGGATTTTTGACAAAGTACTTCAATATCCGCAGGGAAAAAAGCGAATGGAAGAAAACAGATTCAAGCAGACTCAGGCAAATCCCACCTGTCCTTACTTAGATGATGTGGGTCAAGAAAGCATCTATTAGCAAACATTTTAAATAAAATACTTTAAAAAATACATTAGAACCTAGACCATGTAGGGCATGGTTTATTACTGGCATATTGTAAGTGTATTTGCTTGCCTTTCCACATCACTTACGAGTTCTTTACAAGCCTTCCAGCCGCATGCCAGTCTGCACTCAGCTAAAGTTCTAACTAAAACACTATCACCGTGAGAGCTTGCTGCTTGGCTTAAAGAAACAGGATTTTTAAAAAGCCATTTGTAGGGTTGGTCAAGGTATTTGACCAATTGCACCCACCAAACAGCGTTCTACATAGGAGACATTCCCACGAGTTATCATCTACACTCCTGAAATAACAGAGAAGCAAGCAGGGTTTTTTAACCCTCATTTTTTATCACCCCATCCTCCAATAAATCAGACAAGTTAAATTTGCTCCAGATTGATACAAAACCTTCAGATACTTCACTGAAACCAGTAGGTCATTCCTCATCCATCCTACATTCACACACGCCACGCTCAGCCCTCCCGGACAGAAGGGCCAGGACCGAGCCCTCGCTGCAGAGCTGACGGGTACCCGTGGTGCCAGGGACAGCACCAGCGGCACAAACGGACACACAGGAGGGTCCCTCTGCACCCCAGGAAACCCTTTTTCCCTGGGAGGTGCCCGGGCGCTGCACAGGCTGCCCAGGGAGCTGCTGGACTCTCTGTCCTCGGGGTGTTCAGAGGCCAGCGGGACACACGGCTGTGGTGACCCTGCTGGAGCTGGGCTGGGACCAGACGGGCCACAGAGGCTCTGCCAACCTCCGCTGCTCTGCCACCCTGCCACTGGCTTCTGTTGCTGACACAGATCTCTGTTTCAGTTTGTCATCTGTAGTGAGCACCAGACAAACAGGCCAGTTGTCATTGTGACAAGCTGACAGCTCCCTATGGTACTAATCAATATTTCTACCTTCTCTGTGCACTGTTAAAAGCATTCAAACAAGCTGTCACGATACAAATGCATTACTCCTAGCTTCAAAGGGAGGATATATACAAAAAAACCATTTGGAATATTTTTTTTGTCATGCAAAATAATATTAAGACAAGCATCCAGCTGCCTTTCATGTGGCTGAGTAACTCACCTGCCCTGCATAAGTAAAAAGAATTTACTAGCACTCAATATGGATTTGTATTTATAAAGCATGAAGTTTAAAGATAGAGGAATTTTCGAGAAAGGGAATGGAGATACAACCTTACGCTGCACTTGAAGTGACCTTTTCTGTCTGGAGAACCTTCTGAGAAGACAGTAGCTTTAGCAGTTGCTATAAATACTTCCATCGTTACACTCTTGTCAAATATAGGAATAAAAGCAAACACCTGTGGCTGACAATCTAGATTCATCTACCAGAACTGAACCAGTTGTACTGCAGCAGGAGTCTCACAGAAGGTTCTTACGGAATCTTTGCTGACACCCTGAAAGCACAAACAAGGCTGGCATTCTTGGTGAGCAATAGAAGCTGCTCATCACCAGCTTTAAAAGGGAAAATTTAACATGTAGCCTCAAAATGCAACAGGTGGATACTCAAATATCCAGTACAGTCACAGGGAAAAATTCCTTTTTACTATAATGTCACCTGAAGTCATAAAATATTATCAGCACCACCTACAAAAATGCACAGCCTGAGCAAAATTTCAGCTCTTCAGTCATTTGATAGCAGTTTCGTAGTCCTGCTTGCTAAAAAAAAACCCCAAATACTTGAATATTCAGCTTTTAACAGGAAATTTTAAAAGCCTCCACGAAACACAGGCTGTTATTTCTACCATACAAGACAGCATTCAGAAAGAAGCTATGGAACACTTGCGCTCTTCCACAGGGAGCAGACAGCAGTTAAGCCACAGCAGCTGAGCAGAGCGCTCCGAGCACGAGCTGCACAACGCCGAGCCGTCCCAGCCCTGCACTGCTGTCTGTAAAGCAAACCCAACTGTTTCACCTCGGGAATTTCTTGCAAGTATCTTCCCCCTTTCCTCCTTTTAAGAACTATCTCATCTGAAACACAGCTCTCTAATTTTAAGAACGTATTGACTCCTCCTCAACGAGGAAGCATTTTAGTGTTTAAAATGGGAAATGGCGCTGTCAAACCAACAACCCCGTTTTTCTGTTTAGCTATCTTGTAACACTCAAAAACCGCACGGCAGGTTAGGTTTTCCATCATCTAGAAAGTGGTGCGGTGCTGGAGTTACCTTATGTAATTTTTGTTATAGAAGGTACAGCAAAAAGTGGACACAACTCACTGGAGCTCTGTTTGCACAAACTATCACTTGATACCGCCAACCGCAGCGTTGACCTCCAAGTCCCACCTCAGCTGCGTTTCAAACGCTGTTGCTCTGGCTGTCGAACCGAAGGCGCTCCCGGCTCTGGAGCGCGTCTGTCCGTGTGCCATTCTCACCTGCTTCTACACACTCTCCTGACCAGAACCCTTCAGAGCAGAGCTGAAAACCTGCCAGTCTGCAGAGCTCAAAGCTCTAGCAAATTTACGAGCAAAGTGAAGGAAGTGACAATATTCAACAATAATGCAATTCAGATACTGCTTACTGGTACATATTTGCAGAATACCTTCATTTTTCATTAGGAATAAATAAAATGCATCTAGGGCAATACAAAAAGAAACCCTTAGCAAAGTTACATTAACGCCCATGCCCCGTTTTGTCCTTACATCGTGAACACGGTCTCAAGAGCTCAGTCCTACCACAGTCAGTACACTACACAAACGCACGATGTAGCTGAGCTATATTCTGTGGAGAGGGCTGCACAGTCAGGTTTTCAGCAGTCCAGCTGCTGTAGCTGACAGTTCACAATCGCAGCCATTCATGAGCGTCCCTGGAACACAGCCTGCTCAGTTCAAGCTGCTCAGCTATCTCTGGAAAGTGATCTATACTCTGCTCTTTTTCCAACAGGCCCAGTAATATTTTGCCCCAAAAGTCTGCCAAACATGTAGGAGGTTTGAACAAGCTTTCTCAGTTACATTCTTTTAACAGAGGCAACATACTTCTTTTCCCCCAAGAGCCAAAATAAAGTTATTAAGCCAGCTGGAATATTATGCTTGTCAACTACAAATGTGTGTATACATGGGCATAAAGGCGAGTGGAGACTCTGACACGCGCTGATCCCGACATCCTGGCAGGTCCTCGGACCGCCCTCCATGCAAATCATCAGCACCGCTGCACAGCCCAGCAAACCAAGTCAGGGCAATTCTGAGATCCAGTTCTACTTGTTTTTGATGGTATTTGTCAGACTCTGGATTCAAAGTGGATTGGAATACTCACATCTGCCTCAATAACAGTACTATTTCCTCCACCCTGGAATACTGTTGCTGTTTATTCTACTTGTAGCCACATTTAGAGAGGAAAAGAAAACTATGTTATGATGTAGATCTTTCATAACTTCTACAGAACATAGTTTTCTTTTTAAGAGCTTAGCAATTTAGACACATCAACTGAAAAAACCCAGCTTTGCTTTCTAGAGGAAGCGGTGACATGCCAAAAGCAGCTCTCCCCCCTCCTTTTTTAAAAATTCTTCCAGACCACCTACCCACCCTCTCTTCCTCCACAATAAAATTTCTTCATTAATTGATGCTTTGTTATCCATCAATTCAATGCAAGAAACCACAGGTTTGACCAGACTGCTCTGGAAGTGTACTAGACTGTCAGAACAGGAAATTAAAGATTTTCACACAATGTCTTGGATAAAGTCAGTTCTAAGTCTATAGGTACATAGTTCTATATTATCTATCTATATATATACATATATATATATCTAAGGCTATAGATGTAAGGCTATATAACCTTATACCTCCACCTCTTAGACATAGTTTAATTTAAAACAGCGGACTATAAGATACCAATAATACAAAGAACTTTTTGCGGAAAGACGGGAACTGACAGGTTTTTTATATCAGACCTCTCTGTCTCGAACTTACTCAATTTCTCTTATTGTGTTTTCAAAGAATTCCCATCCTAAACTATATTACCCTTCTAGCAGTTTCTCTTTATATTCAGTATGGTGAATGACTTACTACATAAATCCAGGATATTTAGAGCTGTACAGTATTCCTTAATGAATCAGTACATTGGAAGATGACCATAGGAAAATGATCTACACAAGTTTCTCAAGCTTCAAGTATGTACAAATATTTAAATATAATTGAAGGCGTCAGAAGAAATATAGATACCTACCTACACATTGACCCCCTCCTCTGTGGGGATGTCACACATTAAGACAATAAACGCTTTCCACAAACGTATGATCACAGAGTAAACTCTCTAACACACACAAGTGTTACCTTCCTGAACCCGCAGCAGCCTGAGACAGTGACTCACCACGTGTGAACTCCCTTTGTGCCCTGTTTCCCTATTCCTTTTATCAGTGTCACCCCTCCACCAACTGTCTCACCACTGATTTCAGTAAATAAAGCAGCTGGGCATAAGCCCATGGGAGTAGCTGTGTAATTTAAATGGCTGGAAAGAGAAAAAAAGCAGGAGCAAGAAGAGCAGAGCAGACATGCAGGAGACAGTCTTATAGTAAACCCTTCTCAGTGAGTAAAGCAAATAAAAACAAAGAGGTAAAACAGCCTTCACAAGCTGGTAGGTTTGCTTATTTTCTCCTTTCTCTGTCTGAAACCCGTGGAAGTCAGGCCACTGTTTGAGTGAGGGGAGCAAAGAACAACCTTAGATCTACCAGCTGTGCCTCCTACTCTGCATGCAGCCCAGGCCTGGGAAAGCAGCTTTCACTGCTTATCCGTACCGCTAGGAAAGCTGTTCAAGCCAGGAGAGACTCTCGTACCACACAACTCCTTGCCCAGGGTTCCACTTCAGCAGACAACAAGGTTTATCACCCCGTGCAGAAGCAGGCGACTGAGAAGTACGTGTTTCTTTCCAGATAACCACAAGTTAGCTTCTCTACCGAACATCGTAAAGCGGCACGTCAAAAAGAGCGCTCCGCATTTAAAGTCCATTCCCTTTTCTTGCTCATAGTTCTCAGAGCTGGGTTTCTGAAGAAGTTGCTTCAGAAACAAAAGTGTGAGGCAACGCTGCAAGGTGGCTCAGATTCAAAGACAAAAGAACAGAAATAACCTTTAAAATCACCGTTCAGGGTGAGAATACCAAGAACCGTCTCACTAGTGTGCAACACAAAGCTGGCAGCCTACAGTTTGGAATAAGTAGAATGTGTTTCCTTATCGTTACATAAAATTACTCATTTGTCACAGATAATCATGTCTGTTACTATAATTCATATAAAAGTATTAGAAGCTGTGCAAAACAAATGCAAAATACATTCCTTTCTTTCCAACACCTTAATCATCAGAATGATTAAACACAAAACAAATCATCTTCTGATAATACACTGAGCTATGAAAAAACCCCTACCAGCTGAAATCTAACCTTATTTGCACAAAGAAGAGTTTGTCAGCTGGGTCAGCAATCCTCTTACAGTAGGCACAACCCCTAGAAAATCGTAACTGTTTAACTTTTAAGTCATTTACCACTTCAATCAGAATGAGCACAACTCTACAATACAGCTTTGGCTTGCATAAAGGTTTGAGCAGTGTCACTGTCTCAAACACAGCGCGGGCCAAGGCTCCAGGGAGCGCGAGGCCTGCGTTACTACACATTTATCAACACTAACTTAAGGTATCTTCTCAATCCACTACACCCCAACCCCAAATATGCAGCTGCTTCACCACAAGGTGCTCTCAGCAACACTGCCCATGCTGTCTTGAAGTGTGCTATTCTACCAAGGTGAAGGAAGGCTTACAGGATAATTCAGCACATCAGACCTTTTCATAACTGTATGAATCCTGTTTTTTAAAAATACAGATGTGTATAACCCACATGTATTTCATTCCTCCAAACTGTATTAATCCCAACAGTAAACATTAATGATGTTAATTCAGTGCTCAAACACTGCTTTCCCTGGAAGTCTTCTCTCGCAGAAGTCAATCAAGAACAGTTTCAGCATCAGTGGCGGCTCAGAGCAGCCTGACGAGCTGTGAACAGGGCACTCGCACTCCGTCCCCCAGGCCCTCCGAGGAGCCTGCTCATACCGCACACCTTTCTTACCACTAAGAGTTCCAAACTGCTTTCCTCTAAAGAAACCTCACTGTAAGGCTGTACTTTCCACTGTGTCTCCATCCTCGCCCAAGTAAGCAGTGTCTTTTTGATTCAAGACAAAGACCATTATCTGCAGAGCTTTCCCTGTGCAATGGCATTTGAGTCCATTCCCAGATGCAAGTACTTTCCTTACTGATACTATCACTTATTACTTTCCTTATTACTTTTCCTTACTGATATTATAATATAAAATGCAAATTCAACAGCAAGATAAAGATCCAGAATCTGTGTTATAGGCCTTGCAGTTTTCCAAGATAGCTCACCCAATGGCCCCGAGATAGCACTATGCTTTCATTTCTAACAAACCCTGCAATACTGTGATGTTGACAAACCCGCTTTAACCCAACTGCCATTCGAGTGGTTCATGGTGCGTTCAGGGAAAGGAGAGAACAGGCTTCCTCACACACAGCAATCAGGTGCAGAAGGACAATCTTCAGGCTCTGATCTGGACGAGGTCATATTATTTATGCATTAAGCAGCTTTCAGGCTGTTTGCCCTGTTTTGTGAGAAAAGTAATCACACAGCCTGAGAAGAACAAGTACAGTTCACTACTTGCCTAAACACTTTACGTTTTGTACTCTTAAAAAAAAAAAAGTAGCCCAGGTAAATTTCAGCGTGACTGCCTGCAAATACAAACTTATAAAAAACACTTGACAGTAAATTGAAAGTTGATTTTTCTCCCATAAGAAAAGGTATTTTTATGGTGTTACAAAATATTTCATACCTGTCTTCATCACCATCAACAGGAATAGATATGCCAAACACAGAGCTGGCAAGACTGTTCATAGGAGTACTTGCAGGTAACTGAAGAGGATTTGCTAGAGTGTCTGGAATGGGAGGCTTCACAGGAGGTTTATTTTCAGCTATAAGAGAAAGTGGTGGCTGAGGTAGGGGTTCCGATTTTCTTCTAGTATCGTCAATCTGGCCTACTAAGGATTGCGCTTGAGTCTGAAACTGTCCGAGGCTCGACTGTGGCAGACTTGCAGGTACGTTAGGCGTGCCTTGCATTAACGAGTGCCCGACGTGCTGCGGCTGGACAACGCTGGTACTTCTGCTGACAGAAGTGTGGCTGGGCAGCTGGGACTGGACCAGCGTAACAGGGACATTTGGCATAGTAACAGAAGCGGTGGTAGACACACCAGGCACACTTGTACCGGGCACGACCGCAGGCACGTTCTGAGCTCCAGAGACCACGGCGTGGGGAGCACCAGGCATTCCGGACACTTGACTGCTTCCACCCATTTGATGCTGAGTCACAGATTTCTGTTGCACAACCCCCGCGTGTCCGATGCCTGGCTGCACCACACCTCCTGGTTGCGGAACAGCAGCCTGACTACCTTGTGTCTGGCCACTCTGCATTAACCCCGATCCCTGTCCGACTGCTTCGCCAGGCTGTGCTGACACCCCCATCGCTGGCGCTCCCACAGGTGAGGGATTCTGGCCTGTCACCTGCCCCACAGGAAGGCTGGAAGCCACAGTACTTGGAGCAGAGCCTGCAGTAGCCTGTTGAATAGCTCCTTGAGACGGCACCATTGTCATGTGCTGCATGTATTCGGTCTGGCCAGAAGGTTGCGCAGGCAGTAGATGCACTGGTGGAATCTGGGACTGAGAATAAGCAAATTGTTGAGGCTGAGTCACTGGTATGTTTGCCTGCTGCACCTGCTGCTGTGCCACAGGAATGCTCGGCTGCCCCACTGTCGCAGTTGGAGGTGCCATGCCTTTCCCATTGGGTCCAGCCTGTGCAACACCCTGTGCGTTCACCTGTGGCTGCGATTGCTGTGGCACCATCATTTGCTGATTTGCTACCGAAGCCCCAGAAAACATAGGCTGAGCAGTACTTTGAGGCATGGCCCCACCTATGGGTTGCTGAGGCTGCTGTTGCTGCCCAATGACAAAACTAGGTTGCTGCAGGGCGGACTGGTTCATTTTCTCTGTCTGCAGCAGCTGTGACACAGCAGTCAGGGAGCTGTCAGCTATAGAATCAGGGCCATGGGCCGATGCTGGCACAGCCGAGACCACGATGGAACCTCCTGTGGCACCAAGGCCACTGTCCCTCTCTTGAGCAGCCTGCTCGAAGGTGCTGCTGTGCCGAATGCAGTCACCAGTCCTGCCCATGACACCACCACCATCTGAGTCTCGGTCATAATACTCCATACACGTCCATCGTCCTCGCCTGTAGGGCTCCCCTGTGCCATGGTCCAGCTTGATCACCCTGAAGCGCGAGCTGCACGCAGCAGCCACCGTCTGAGACATCATCCCAGCAGCAGCTGATGCAGAAGGCCCCGTGGAGGGCAAGGCAGTCTGAGCGCTGCCGCCTCCTGCCCCAGCAGCACCAGCAGCTGGCAGGGGCACAGCGGAGCTCTTGGGCACAGCTCCCCCGTTGGGGGCCACAGCTGGCAGAGCCGCAGCTACCCCCCCAGCAGCCACGGCCAGCTGCCCGTCCAAAAGGGGATTGGGAGAGACATTGCCAGGAGTTTCAGCTTCGCCCACATTGTTGAGAGTTTCTTCGGAGGAGCTGCGCTCACAGACGTCCTCAGGGCCGTAGTCAGTGGCGCGGGACACATCGAAGATCTCAGAAGACACGTCCTCGGTGCGGGACTCATCCGGGTCGTCCAGGCTCTCGGTGTCCTCGGTGATGCTGCTGGCCACCTGGGCCGTGGTCACGCTGGTGATCTGGAAGCAGCTCTTCTTCTTGGCCGGCATCTTGGACATGTTTCCTCGGCGGGAGGGGCTCCACCGGCCGGGCGAGGCGGGCGCGGCGCCGGGCGGGCTGCGCTGTCACGGCGTGCCGGCCGGGCCCC
>VWYH01004638.1:89122-124033 GCA_013399365.1 Pampusana beccarii
AGCAGACGCGGGCCCTCGGCCCGCCCCACGCGAGGGGCCCCGCAGCGGCCGGGCGAGGCCCAGGCGGCTCCGTGTCCCCCCCGCCGGCCCTGTCTCCGCGCTCTACCTGGAGACCAGCGCCAGGCGCATCCTGCTCGGAAGCGGCCCGCGGGAGAGCCCCGCGAGCAGCCCCCCGGGGCGGAGAGCCGGCGCGGTGAGAGAGGCGGCGGCGAGGCGGCCCTTCCACAGACGGGCGGGCGCGGGCGGCCCCGCTGCGCTGCGGCGGCCCCGGGAGCGCGGGCTCCGACTGCGGCTCCTGCGCCCAAGATGGGGCTCGACTTGTGCGCTGCACCCTGGGAAGGGCGCCGGCCACGCCCCCCGACGCTGCTGCGTGCTTACGTCACGACCCGCCGGCGGGGCGGGGAGCGGCGCGTGCGGTGGCCGTTTGGAATGTGCCACCGCCCCCCGCACCCCCCGCACCCCCCCCGGGCTTGGTGCCTCCCGGCCGCGTGCGCAGCCCGGGCTGGGGAGCGCGCGGGCCCGAGGGAGTTTGGTGACAGGGACAGAGCGGCGGGAACGGGAGCGGGAACGGGAGCGGGGCTTGTGCCCGTGTGGCCCAGAGACCGGTGGTACCCGGTGCGTGAAGAGCGGGGTCAGCAGCTGGGGGCGGTTGTGCTGCCCTCTTTGGGAACCCCCATCTGCGGCACTGGGGCCAGTGTGTGCTCCCCAGTTTAAGGAGCACAGGGAATTACTGGAGAGTCCAGCGAGGGCTATGAAGGTGCTGAGGGGTCTGGAGCATCTTTGTGCCAAGGAGAGGCTGGCAGAGCTGGGGCTGTTGAGCTGNAACTTGTGTGCTGGGAGGTGCCATAGCCTGGCCCAGGCTGCCCAGAGCGGTTTGGAGTCTCCTTCTCGGAGCCATTCAAACCCGCCTGGGATCCTGTGTGATCTGCTCTGTGCCCCTGTGAGCAGGGCTGGGGATCCACAGGGGGCCTGCAGCCCAGCCAGCCCGGGGTGCTGGGGTTTAAACCATTTATTTGTCCTGTTGAATGATAATTGTACTGACACGATAGGAAATTATTTTAGAAACCCCTTTAATTAAAATAATATTTCCTAGCCTACAGTTATTTACAGCCAATTTCTAGGCATGGTTTTATATTCATAAAGGTAATCAATTCCTAGTTGTTTCTCCTAATTCCTGTGGTCTTTGTTGCTGCCTGACTGAATGATTTGCAGTTTGAATTAATCCCTCTCCCAAGTCAGCACAAGTGCACACAGAACTGCCAGTGAGGCACTGCCGCTCTCACATCACAGCACTGGGTCTTCTCTGCTTCCATGGGATTTCCTGCTAGATCCTCTTTGTTTGTTTGTTTGTTTGTTTTCCCACAGCTACATCATACTGTTGGTTTATACCCAAACCATCAGGAGTCTACCTTTGGTGTCCCATAAATCCCTGATATGCAAGTCAGCTTTTTATTATATCTCATTTCTGGTATTCCATCCACCAATGTCATCAGGGTTTTCCTGTATGATAATCTGGTCCTGGTTTGAACACCCACGCCTTGCGACTGTACCATTAACTCACCCTGGCTTTTTGTGTCAGGTCACAAAGTGCTTTAAAGACCGGTTCTAAAATATGGAGGATCTCCACTATTTGTTTCCCTTCAGTTCAACTGTTCCCTGCAAATGCAACAGTTCAGCCAAGTTCTGATTTATTTTGCAATTTTGCATGCTAATCCATCTCTTCTGTATCTGTTTTCAATAATATTTTCCAATATGATATCATACCAAATACTTGTCTAGCTTCAGCAAAGATTAAACCTACTGCATTAACAATGTCAGAACTCGTTTATGTTAGAAAAGAGTTTTGAGTTAATCTGGCATGAACCACCTTGATAAATTAATCCATTAAAATCAGGCATGCTGATTACATGAGTCTTTGGCAAATGCCTTCCCACTTGTTTTTTTTCAACTTAAATTAGAAGTTCTTATCAACTGTGCCAGCCCCAGTTTTAGAAGGTTCTGGAAGAGTGTTTGGATAAGTGTGTTCGTGTCATTAGCGTCTTCCATTAATCAGGTATTTCAAACAGCCAGAGCCTCCATCCTTAAACAGAAAGCATTCTGTTCCGCGGTGCCTTGTGAATTCTCTGTGTGCGTACCACCCCTGCTTTCCGTGGCGGTGTGTGTACCGTGTGCCAGGATTGCTTTTCTTCTCATCCTCCCTGGCACTTTGTCTTCTCCCTACTTCTTTTTATGCCAGTATGAGCCTTATTTTTGGTTCTGTTTCTCTTTGTACTAGCTCATTCCTCATTATTTCCTGTCCTCATGTTCTTCAAAGTCTGCCTTCTAGAGTTGCTTCATTCTGCACGTGTTAGGAGATGATGAACTGTCTGTGTGGCATCCTTTTTCCTTAATGATTTGGAATTCCCATCTGAACTCCCTTTGTAATTCTTGGATTTCCTCCTGGTATACAGGGGGTCTTGCCCTGATATGACATGAGTTCTGTCAGGCAGCATTTTCTGGAGTAGCTTCTACCAGGTACCCACTGGAGGATAAAACATATTCTTTATCTTCTGTTTATTGCCACCTCTTAACCCTCTGATCGAGTCTCCATTCTTATAATTCATTTTTTCTGTCCAACCCTGACTTTGAAGAGGGAATAACGACAATCAGCCAAACTTCCTCCCAGACATATTCCCTCTGACATGCAGTCCTTTGTTTCTTGCATCCTCTTCACTGCATAATTTCAAATACACAAATGTTAGAGAGGAAATGTAATATACACAGTAAAAGATCTCTAAAAATGGGTCATATCATCTTAATAACAAACTGCAATGTTAAAACTTTGTATTTCAATCTAAGAAATGTGTTATGTCCATGAGAAAGTGTATTTTTGGCACGGGACATGAGGCGTTAGACCTTAAACCTGCCGTTAGCCCTGGAACTATTACTCCTTGTTCTGCAAGTCAACCGATTATAATTTGATAGAAGAATGGAACTCTGTAGTTGAGCAGAGAGCGCGATGCTGCTTCGGCAAATGAAGTTTTGTTTTAACAGGCAACCTGTGGATGTGTCTGGGAGTTTTTAAATTAGTCACAGCAACGGCGGACTAAACAGCCGAGGGAAGGTCCCGTGGCTGAAGATGTGTCAGAACGCAATGTATCGTGTGGCGCTGCTGTTGGTACCGCGGGTACCAGTGCGGCCAGCACCAGGTCTGGGGTTTTCGGGTGAGTCTGAAGCTGTGGGAGGGGAAGCAGCTGGGGTCGTGTGTGCTGAGATCTCCTGTAAGTGACAGTGACCGTCTTTGGAGAACGTTTCCCAAGGGCACGGAATAGCTCGCTGCAGGAAATGTTATACTAGACTCTGCCAGTGATCTTCCAAAGCCATCGTAGGAAGGAGACCGATAGGTAACGATTGGGATGAAGTTCTCCCCATGGTGCAGGCACACAGACCCGCAGGAGACCCGGACCAGCCGAGCGGGCTGTGAACGCTGCATGCTGCAGAACAGCAGATGTTTTCCCTGACAGTGCAGCAAACCAAAAAGAAAAGTTATTTTCTCCTCATTTTTATGCAGCTGCGATGTTCCTTTAGCGTACAAAAAGAAGTGTTAGTAGAATAGAGTGGTCTTCTAATTTTGATAGGTCTGAAAATTAAAATAGCAAAAATGCTATTTTAGAATCCACTAGTTTGTCTCTGTTACTCAGAATAAATTAACGTTTGAAAATACAAAATTCTAAATCCCAGATTGAAAGAGTAATTTGCTCTTAACCCCTCCATTCATGAACTGTGTATATATGAATATTTTAATGTAACCTAAAACATGACAAGGAATGGGCTGTTTGGCTGACGTAGTGTGGTCTAGCAAAGGAGAAAGGGAAATTAATAAAAGGTAAAATAGGGAAAGGATGAGGAACCAGAATGAACAAGATAAACCGATTCACTGACAAAACAGAAGGGTTTCTGAAAAGTCAAGTATAAAAATTGCTACAGCCCATGGCCAGGTTAGCCAAGATATACACAAATAATCCACACAATGGCCTTGGCAGCATTACACTGATAATATTTCTGCAAGGTTGAATTAGTGCTCAACAATATTCTAGTATGTTGGGCGCAAACATACGGACATTTTTATTAAGTGTCAAGCACCAGTCATGCAAAAGACGTTCACAAAATCAGCCTCAGAGACTGAGAGCACAGAAATGCTGCCACAGGTGACTGAAGACCAGAAAAGGAGCTCCTCTGCAGCGTGAGCTGTGCAGACCCAAACGCTGCCTGCGTGTGTGTATCCAGTGAAAATGGCACCAAAACGTTCTGTTTCTATGATGTTCCATGGGCAAAAGGTGGTCCTTGCAGCGAGCGCAGCGGAGCTCTGCCCGCAGCCGGAGCCTGAGCGCGCGGCTCGAGACGCCCGCGTGTGTAAAGATGGGCATTCCGGGGGTGTATGTACACTGAAAACCTGCAAGATCCCCGTGGTAACATTAAAAATACAATTTTTTTAAAAGAAAGCTGTAGGAATTATCAGAGAGGGTTGGACTATTTACTGGTGTCTAGAGTTCATGGGTTCACATTTCTTAGCCTTTACTAACACTATGTGACTATTGTTGAAGCTTCAGAACCAGCCTGAGGATGCAGCACAATCCAACAGATGGGCCGTTTGCCCAGGTATGGGGAGGCCAGGTTGAAGCCCTGTGTGCAAGTCAGTAGAAAAACTTCAGGGATTAGTTTTTAACTTCAGCCTTGCACCTGAGTTGGTATTTGTTTGCAGTGGGGCCTTGTGCAAGTTACTTTTCTGTCTTTGTGCCTCTCTTTTTTCCTCTCCCATCTCTCAGCCTTGTCTGCGGACACAGAGCTCTGCAGGGCTCCGCCTGCCTTTTCTTGTGTGGTGAGACCTACGTTTCAGTCAGGCTATGTGATACTGTCTTAGAAATACTAACATACTGGCACAATAATGGACAAGTGATAAGCAATTCATTTATCATTAGGTTCTTTTCAAACTTCAACAGAAATTTATGAGTTACTAAAAATTAAATTTTCATATATGTGAAGTGAGGCTGACCAGCTTGGCACCTGAAGAGTGCATTCCCTTTCAGATCACTCTTGTATCAAGATCCTGCATTAGCATCTTCAATTTTAAAATAAACAGTAGTATCAGAAATTCCTTTCCTTCACTGTAAACTGCATGTTTTCCACTTTATGGGACTAGTGATGCTAGACAGTAAGACAGTTATCCAAATTCTTCTTGTTTTTAAAACTCATCTAAATTGCCACAAATGATCTCAAGATGGACTGAGTTGCAATGGTAATTTGAATTTCAGGTCCTTTTGAATTTCAAGCTGCAAGACGTCCTGGAAGACAAATTCCAGGTTACATATTGCTGGAGGGAATAAGGGCATGGAAAGGGCAAATGAGTTACTTGAATGTCTAAGTAGGATTTTTGCATTTATAAAGGCCACTAACTATCAAGAGAACCAGCGAATAGTAGCTGCAGTATTTAGCTTTAGGCTCTTCTTAAAGTCTCACGTGATGGAAAGCATGGAAATTTCCTGACTCTAACAAAATTGCTCTTTTTTTGTCTTTGTAGTGTTCATTGTCTTCTGTATGGAAAAATAATACGCACTAAATACAACAACTGATGCAAAAATCAATATGACCAAGAAATGGGAACTGTTACGCACATGGAAACATGTTTAACTTGCAAATAGAAATGAATAAATGTTGTGAACGCTCATCGGTTGTTGTTAGCTTGATTGCGACCCTTTTCAAGTCAATGGTAGAACCCATGAAACGCCAGCGGGAGCTGTGTTTCACCGAGCTACGTTAAAATCCGAACGTTGTGCGGCGCAGCGGGCGGGTCCGCAGTGCAGCGCGCCCACCTCCGCGTTCTGCAGCGCCACCCTTCCCGTCCGCGCCGTGCCGCGGGAGCCGGGCCGTCCTCCGCTCGGCGCCGCGCGGCACACAGCGGCGTGCGCACACGGGGAATCCTGTCGGTAACTTGGGCAGTGACAGCCCTGCGCGGAACAGCTGCCCAAGAAGCGCTGTTCACCAGGGAGTCGGAGGCTGCCTGTTAACGGACTAGTTACTGGCAATTACTGCTGGGCTGTACGAGCCCTCGTGTGGTTTTCGTCTGTTTGATTTGGCTGTTCTCATTTACACAGTTGCTCTCTGCTGTATTTTGAATAATTTGTGGTTTAGAAGCAGAAAGAAGAGACGTGTAAGTCAAATCTGAGCTGCAAATCCAGTTTGGAATTGTACTACACTCTTGATGCTGGAAAAAAGCATGTATTGGATTATAAGGCAAGTACCACGTGTTGGCCCTAGCAAGGAATTACTGCTGCAGAACAACACTTTAAGGAAGGCACGGAGCAGACCTGGGTTTGGTTCATAGTTCAAAAGCCAGGAAATAAATCCTGACTTTAGGATAAATAAGTCAGGTTGGTCTGTCTCAGTTTGAACATGAAACAGTTTGTAAACTGTTGATATTTAATTAATACACTGGAATGCAGTGACATTTTAGAGACACACAAAATTGCTTCAATTTGATGTATAAATAGATTACAGCATTTTCAGCATTCCAGTCTTACGATCAACTGGAATCCAGAACAGGTTTCATGTAACCCAGTTACAAGAGCAATGTCAGTGGTTTCAGGCATCTGACACCAAGTTCAGCCACACATTCTCTCCTGTATTTCAAACTCATATCGAGTGAAGTCTGATATCCATAGTGGAGAAAGTTCCCATCTCTGCCATAGACTTTGTATGTCTTAAATCTTCCTGTTTGGCATGAGTGTGTTTTAATGGGACTTTTCAATAATTCATTGCTGCATTTCCTGGAATCTTGGTTGCTCGTTTTCCTGAATAATTCTTTGAACAGTAAGTAATCACTTTACTTTGTGTGTAACCAATTATTTAGGTCTTTTACCAGCTATATCAATTATCTCTCGGTGTTAAAAGCATGATTAATAGCAGGGCATTTATTTTTTAATCAACACTGGATGTTGTCTAAGCTGGAAGGGGACATACACAAATTTCAGATAGCCAGTCAGATACTTCAAATAACCTGTGGCATGACTTGATCTATAGTTACAGGTCAGTACTGAGTTCCTAAAGCGAGGGTCCTTGTCTAATATTTGTAGCATAAGGGGAAGCGTGGAGTAGAAAGATTGTCTGGCTTTAAGCTGAGAGAGCAGAGTACACATTAAAGCGACTGCAACTCCACGATATTCGGAGGCCTGTTTGCACAGACCCCGCAGGGCGGCCCGGCCGCGGGCCCCGCGCTGCCTGAGCGCAGCAACTGCCTGCGACAGCGTGCGTTTGGTTCGAGTGCGTGAGCCGCCTGCGTGCAAAGGTGAACCCGGGGCTGTGCCCCTCGCGCTCCAACAGCGCAGTGCCTTTTCTCCCCCTTTTACTGGCTAAGCACGCGATCTGGAGCAAAGATTACATCTAGATAAATAAAGGTGTGTGGGAACTTCTACATATTTAGGTTCTGAGTAATTTTTGACAGATCTATTGCTGCCATATCATGTGGGATACTGATTAGCCAAAACTGCTGCTCTGGCCTTTTATTTTTTTGCATAAACATGCTACATAAATCTTATATTCCACAAGAGCTGCAGCGTTTCTCCAGAAGCACGGAACGGGTTCTGCAGTGGATTGCTGGGTTCTCCAAATGGGAGTCGTATACAAAACACAGGGCGTCCGTAGTGCCCGCGTGGCTGATCCCGCTGTTCTCATCCGCCTGCACGGGCCTGGCCGAGCCCTGGCCCTGCGGCACGGGGACTGCTGCAGCAGGCGCTCGCTGATGCGGCCAGCGGGACCTCACTTCTGCCACCAGAAGCTCCACGTTTTCTGCTGTTAACTTTGTTCTCAAATTTACATAAGTAGTTCCACTGAAATAAAGTTATTAGTGAAACTGAGAGGCTATTCGGCAAAACCAGAAGTGTTACAAGTAGACAAGCAATAGCTGTTTACGATGATCTGCATTTTGTATTGTTATTACAATTATTTATAATGGAACACTTCTGCTATAAACTCAATTAAAAGAACAGGCACCATTAGTTGTCCATCATTAATGCTAAAGAAGAGATCTCAGTATACATCTGTGTGTACGAATTCAAAACACTTTCAGCGTTTTTTCTTGGGAGCTGAGAAAAATGAGAAAGAAAAACATATAGGGAAGAGAATATTCTGAAGCTTGTGAGAGTAAACTGATGGAAGTGGTACAAACTTCTGGGTTAAATGAAAAATGGTATAATACTTAAAAAAAATCACTACTAGGATTTCCATAATAATAATGTATTTTATGGCAAGCCTTAACAGATTCTGCATTAGTTTGATCACTGAAATTGTCCTGAAGATGTTAAATAGCATGGAAACTCACTAGTAGTACATTGCAAAAGCAGTGATTTACTAAGCATTTTCATTTGGAGGAGGATTTTTTTTCCTCAGTTGCACTATAAATAAGTCATTCCATGTGCTTAGGAATTGGCTTGTAAATTTTGCAAGTGAAGACCACAGGGTGTTTTTCTTCAGACGCTTACATTCTGTCAAGGGATGTGGAAAATGGCTCTAGGCCACCAGACGGAGGGGGCTCCGGGCAGAGGAGCTGCCTGGGCTCTGCGGCAGCAGCACTTGGGGCTCCCTCCTGCACAGAGGGGTGGCTGGGGGCTCCCAGCCACAGTCGCCCTCTCGCTGATCCGCAGGAGACCAAGCCACAGAGCACACAGTGTCGGTGCAGCAGATCTGCATGAGCCACGGAGCACACACCGAGCGGGTGCAGAACCAGCTCTGCCTGGCTGTGTCCTGCGGGACTCTGGCGGCAGCGCCCGCGGTGCTGAGCTGTGCAACGCGCACCAGGGCCCAGACGCCCGTGTCCCGCCTCCCATGCCCTGTAACATTCCTCTGCAGCCTTGGCAAGAAGCATCTCAGAAGAAGACAGGATTTCACCTTCACAGCACCAGAACTGCCCCCTAATTTAGCACTCTCTCTGTTTCCCCACCCAGTAGCACTAACCACAGTCACATAAATACATTAGTTCCAAAACAGATTTATATATACAGTGCTATTTGGAAAAGTGCTAACTGGCTTTCTTTTGTAGCTGGTGTCAACCAGACAGGAGCATATGAGTCCACTTTACACTGGCTTTTGTGAACATCAGCAAATACATAACACGAGACAATAGGGAAAATACTTGTCAGAAAGAAATCGTCGTTCTCTACTCATGAGAGTAATCCTAACAAGAAAACCAGGGACTCACCTTCAGAGCTTGTTCCTGTCGCACCATGTTATTCTATTGCAAAAAGGCAGATATTTTCTTTTAGTTTACTCTAACAAGCAACAGTTGTTTCTCATTCTGCTTAACAAGGGTTGATTTAATCATGCAGTGAGTCTCAGGTACAGCTGTTAATTCTATATTCTATTTATATCAATGGAATTTAACTTACATTAATGGTTGCAAAAAGTAAATAATGATGTGCTGAGAACATGGAAAACAAAATACGGTTTCTAGTTTGCCAAATCACCGTCACTGAGCATGTTTTTCCCTAGTGGTTGCCTTGCTGTGGTAAACAAGTTAAGGGCTGGGCCATTTTATTAGTAACAATTCTGTATTGATGGATAAGTAAGTTAATTGCTGTCCTTCCTCTTCAAAAGACGAACTTGCTGGTTTGCTGTAGCAGGACATATAAAGCCATAAAAAAGAAACAAATTTTGGTCAGGAAAAACAAATACATTTAATGATACTACCAAAAAAAGCAGTTCTGTGAGATCACAAGGTGCAGTTCTATGGTTGGTTAGTTAGTCATAGAATTAGAAGCAACACTATGACTTCCTTACTTGTGGCTAAATTTACTGAACAGTACAAATATCATGTGGAATTAAGTCTTCAGGTTGTATTGCTCTCCACTAAAAATGTACAGAGTTGGGTAATTGAAATTAATACTAGCAGGCGTACATGATATGCAGGAGTCAAGCTGGAAATCCTTGTTCGAGCAGGATTCCCATCAAAACCCAGTTTGGAAACAGGTGCCAGCCACACTTAGCAAGAGTCAGCGCTGTCTGTTACCACGGAGAGGCCGTTCCTAAACGCTTTGCACTCTCTGGTGCACATTTTTTTCTTTCATTAAACTCTTTAACTGAAGTGAACCGCAAGGTTTCCTTGTGCTTCCAACACCATGGTCACAAACCTGTAAAGATACTTTGCATTCGAGAATGGGCCACCCTAATAAAATGAGAAAATTATGTGACGTATTATCCACTACCTCCAAGGAGATTTGCTCTGTGAAAATACGTGGACATGTCTCTCTGAACTAGTGAATCTTACACTTGTCTGGTCACCTCTGCTTTTCCACCTTTTCTCCCTCCCTCTTTACAGACAAAAACTTTCTCAGCTCACATAACGGTGGCTAACAATGGTTCTAAAATGCTTTTGGAGTCATTCTGCCACTTGAATAACCCTGTTCTAGGTCAGCACAACATTGGCCTGTATTTGTAATTTCTTTTTCAGTTTTTATATAATGTTTGAAAATAGAAAAAAAAATCATCTGCCCCACTTCAGCAGCAGGCAGAGGGGGTTTGGTTACTGCACATGGGGAGCGCTGCACGTTTCCCTCCTTGGCCAGCAGTGTTTGCGCTGGCGATGCTCACACTCCACACATAACTTCAACAGCACAGAGCAATGGACATTGCAATCAGTTCAGCTTGGGAGCAGTTTCATTGTGGTCTCTCCAGTATGGGAGTTTTGGGCTTCTTTTCAGCATGAAGTCATACACAATTTTTAGAAGACGTAGCCTTAGAAAGAAAAGATCAGCTGAAGGAAAAGGGGAAAGTTTTCTTCTGCATTTCCTACTCTTTCAGCATCAGCACCTTCCGTTTGCATTATGATGACCCTGTGAAAGCCATTCAGTTTCTCACTTCTTCCCCTCCGTGAGGCACTCAGAAGATGTTATGTCCTACTCTGAATTGAGCACTGTCTAGATCAAAGATGCCCTGTTTTAAGTTTCAGGACATTTCTCCATCGAATTATCCCGGAGATGATTTTTTTCTTCTCATCTGTTGCCAATAACAAAGGGCAGAGACGATAAGTTAAATCAATATTGTTCTCTGTTACAGGACTGCAGGTTGCACAACGCTGTACCGCGGATCAGACACAATTCGGAGAGAAGGTCTGGAGGATTCCTCGGGTCTCGGACACCTCGATGGGGACGCTGGCCCGCAAGCTGCAGCTCTGTACTCTGAGAGATGCTGACTGAACGTGGTGTGTGTAAACCAGTGCAGAACAAGCTGAGCACAGGATGTGAACTATAAATAGGGGTTTTCTGAGGGAAAGGACGTAGGCCATGAGCAGCTGTGGCTGTGCGGGTGTGGGTGGCCCTGGTGCTGCCCGTGGCCGGGACACGGACCCTGCTCCTGCGCTCGCTGCCCTGGCGGCTCCCTGCGCCGCACACCCCCCCGCTCTGACCTCCACGTTGTGTCCAGTGCATCGGTTTCTCGCAGGGTGACAGTGGGGGGACTCTGCCAGTCACAGTCTGCTCCTGGCGAAAGATGATCGCATCATCGAGATCCTTACGAATACGCACCAGTCCGAACAAACTGACGGTGGAAGAATGATCCTGAAATACAGAACAACAGCGCAGTGGAACTGTATTTTTGTTCTGTGTAGACCAGTATCACAGTTAACCTGTGTAAATATTTCAGTATTTACTCATGTGGTAAAAGACTTCTATAATGGTAAGTAAACATGCAGCATGGCAGCTTTAGCATATGGGCAAGTTGGTGGTGAGCTCTGTAAGAATATGAAGGTTAAGCGATAGCAGTGTACACACGAGCAGCAGAAAGGGGGTTCAGAGTTTTTAAAGCTGAAATGTGCATGGAGGCATGCTGTGCAAATTAGCACGGCACTACAGACATACTAATTTATTTGAAATGACTCTTTTCAAGAATGCTGACATATCCGAATTCCTTAGTCTATAGCTGTGCGTTGTATAATACATGTTGCACTACTCTGTTACTTCTGCATTTTTGCAGCTGCATTGACACCACATAGGATATGGGGGGAAAGTGATTTTGAGCGTTAAGTTACTGAAGGATTTTTGAGCCTATACTTTGTGTGTTCTCAGACAAGAAGGTGATGCCTAGCAGAAACTTGGAAAGCTGGAGAGAAAGTTGTGTAAGGAGACGGGAGATGTTTTTGTTCCCTCCCACATCTCCTGGTTCTGTCTTTCGCTGTCGCGTTGTTCCTCACTCCAGCTCCCCGCTTGGCACGCGTGGCCGCAGGAGCACGTTCGCTGGGCTGGGCTGTGAGGTTCCCCACGGGCAGTGCTGCTGACCCCTGGGGCTGCAGCGGCGTCCCAGAGCTGCTGGACTAGTGCTCGGTCACCACGGGTCCCTGGTACAGCACCCGGAGGCCTGCGAGCCGCAGCCCGTCTGCCTGGCTCACAGATTCACAGAGCAACGTGCATCTAGGTCACACCAGCAGAACTGAAAACAGCGGTTGGATCTGGGATTTTGCTTTGGCCAGTATTCACAGAGACAAGCTGTGGGATGTGAAATGAAGTCAGTAACAGGAACCTGACAGGCACTTGCGCTATGTACAAAAAACCCCAAGTGACAAGTTCATATGACTTCACCCTGTAGAATGTGTAATGTGTGCTACTTCTTTCCATGACTCACACACCGTTGCACACAGGTAGGAACCCTGTAACCCTGTTTTTGCTTTGCAAATCATTAGACTTCATACCTTTCAGCCTCGTCTTGCTGAAATACTCAAATGAACAACCACACCCTCCCGGTCGCTGCGGCCCCCGCTCAGCCTGGACCGACTGCTCTCTGCAGTCACTGCCATGAGCCCGCTCGGCAGTGAAAGGAGCAGCTTTAGGACAGAGCACTGACAGCGGGGTCGTGAGCGCAGGACAAGCCTTTTTCCACACCAACAAACCGGAGCGAGCTCAGCAGGCGGCCCCCGGACGGCCATGGGGCTGGAGCTCTTGTCCTTGGGGACGCGCTGAGGGGCTGGAGCTCTGAGCCTGCAGAAGAGAGACGGTCAAGGCCCAACAGCAGCGCTCCAGCACAGACAGGGTAGTGAGGACATGGCGCCAGGTTCTTCGGTGTTGTGTGCTGGGAAGGCGGGAGACAACAGGCATAGGCTGAAACAACAGAGATTTGGGCTGGATACAAGGAGAAACCTCCAGGTTGAGGCCAGGCGAGCAGTGGAGCCGGTGACCCGTCCTCAGTCCCCGTGCTGCCGGGTCAGGAGCAGAGAGCTCGCCCAGGGAGCTTAACGCCAGGTTCTCTCGCCAGCAGGCAGCGACAGCCTCTGCTCAGCACACTGGACCAAGGGCCTTACTTCGTGCCACTGCACTCGGCCAGGTTTTTCCATTTTGTGTGTCCATAGGTACAAATCAGACCAATAACGCCGGGCGCTGCTCTGCCTGGGGTGGCTGTGGTGGTGGTAACGCCACACGCTGCGCCTGCGAGCCAGGGAGCGCCCGGTGCCGCGGCTGTTTTCTGCGTGCCGCGTCCCCGTGAGGGCCAGGAACCAGCGTGGGCCGCAGCAGCGCCAGCGCACGCCGCAGCGCCTGGCGGGACGCAGGGCTCCTCGGTGGGGAGTGCCGAGCGCAGCTGCACGGGGCGGGGTGACGCGGGGTGCACGCCGCGGGCCGGCTCCTGCTCCCCACCACGTCCTCTTTTGGTCGTTACGGAGTTCCTTAAGAAAGCCATGAAACTGATGATTTAATGCCTAGTCCTTCACTGCCCTAGCGAACGGCAATAAGAAGTGGTTTTGGCGTTCTTGTGTGGTGGATTACGAATGGCACCGGGAACGAGGAAATGTGTTCGAATCCTTGTATGGATGCTAATTCATTCAGTGATATCAAGCAAGTTTCTTCATCTCATTACATCATGGTTACTGCGTTTTCGAAATAAGGTTGATGAATATCTAGCATTGTTAATCGTCTTGAGATCTGCAGCTATAAAATAACAACGGCATAGGCAGGTTCAGGATGACAAAGGATCCACACGTAGTTCTGTGATCCTGGCCTATGGCAAACGCTCTATGTTGCCATTGTAGTTTATTCAATAGCCTGTAGCAGTTGCTAAGTAAGCACTGCAGATTGTGAAATAACTAATACTCAGAATTAAAAACTGTGGAAAGATTTATCAAGTTCACCACAAGAGCTCTCTAAAGACTTCCTCAATTTCTCATTTGGAGAGATTTTAAATTAATCACTATCATAATTATTTTTATGTTGCTAATTCCCAGAGCACTAGTTTATGCATTGAAAAGAACAATTGCATTATCCAAGTAGGTCTTCAGAAACTGACTTCTTCATTTCTTTGTTACTCAATATGGATGGTCATTTTGTGGGTGTTAGAGTCTGGCCATAAATACAAAAACCTGATTATTATGTATTCATCATGGTCTTATCTAGGTACTATCTAGCTTAGCTTTTCACTAGTACTTACAAAACTTGATTCCATGAAAGCTTTTTCTCATGACATGAGAATGTTCATGAATAAGGCTTATTCATGAGAGCAAGATTTACAGGGCTGCGCCCAAAGGTAGCAAGTATATTAAAGTTCTGTACCTTTTGAAAAAAAGAAGTCAGAAACTCTATCTCTGAACATGGAAAAAGGGTCCTGAACATATAATCAGTGGTGGTCTCTGTGAAGATAATGCTTCTGCAGTGAAACATGATCCAAATGGGACTCGTTCACCGACACCAGCTCCCGCACGTGGCGAGTTTGAGGAGAGTCCAGTGGGTTTGTATTTCAGGGGAAGAGAGTGGGTACATTCCTGTGCTCAGGATCAAGCTTTGGGCAGGGCTGGTTCCACTCCACAGGTTATGTGGCAGCAAACTTGCTTACAGAGAGCAAATGTGCACAAGATGGAGTCTGATGCATTGGATATTCCAACGTGAACAAAATATAAAGGTACACCTTGCCCACACCGATTCTGAGCAATTCCCATCCCTAATGTAAACCTCTGTACTATACAATGTTTGTTTCCTTAATCCAGGACCTGCCTTTATAACCATAACTTTGTTTTGCACATACATGTATGCCTCTAAAATTGTCTAGTACTGTTCAAGAAACATACGAAACCCATCAGAATGATATTCATCCGGGGGACACATACTTACACCTTGGACCAGACCAAACTGATCAGCTTTACAGGTATATAGTGCAGCTTTCATCCAAAGCTTAATTTTATTTTCAATTCTGTTGATGCATTTACTGTACTGATTTCAAAGTCATAGGGCATGTTAGCTGGATGGCTAAGATTTCTTCAGAAAGGGGATTGTGTATTTATAAGGATAACAGTAATATTCAGAGTGACATCAGTAAGAGTTATAAAAATAATCAAAAGAGTTTAGCTATGGAATTAATAGATTACCACACAGAATAACAAACGAGGAGTGGGAAAGCACGGTTCCTCGGTGCAGGTTTAGCACGGCTGCCTGCTGCTCTGCTCTGCCTCGCTGCCCACCGGGCTGGACACCGCACACAGCCCTTCGGAGTGGGGAACCTCTTCTGGCCACCAGCCGAGCAAACCTGGTCACCAGCATCTTGCAGCCCCTCATATATATGGTAGGATTTTACTAAGGAACATAAAGGACTATGGTAAAAATATAATAAAGACCAGGCATTTCAGTGTTTTCGGAGCTCAGCTGTTCTGTCCTGTGGGAAACCAGCGTGCTTGTTCTTCACTGCATTCTCACCTGGAGATCACTTGTGCGTTTGTTCCTTACAGTTTGTTCTTCCAAGCGGAGCAGACAAGCCCTCAGTCCCATCCTCCCGGAGCAGGAACAACGTGTCGTCACCTCTTGCGGTGACTTTGCAATGTGGAGAAACTGGCACGGGGATGAGATCACACTTGTTCTGCTTTCTGACCTGAAGGAATGTGAACCCACTGACCTCATATATATGCAGACGTTGGCAGATGCTCTTATTCATACCACTTTGTAATTCAACAGCGCAGAAATTAACAGCGAGTGGTCTTACAGGATGCCACCATTGCATCAAGAAGAGAAGCAAGCTCCTCAGGTAGGCTGACCCTGACACTAGAGTTGGCCCCAAGTCCCTCATTCCCGGGCAGGTCCATGAGAAGGGACCAAGGGCAGAAAACCTGGCTACCGTGTTATTACTGCAGAGGACACCTCAGAGGACAAAGTGTGATGGGCAATAGTCCCTAGAGGCTGTCACCTGCATCCAGTGAGCTGTGGGCAAACCCTCCCGCATGCCTGACACCAGGGAGCCGTCCCCGCAGGGGCCCCGGACGCGAGTTCCCTCTGAGCGCATCGCTGCTGCCGTGGAGTCCGCAGGGAGCCGCAGCCACAGCCCCACGCACGTGCGACCTGCTCGCGCTGTCTGACCAAACCAGCCGGCCCGCGGGCAGCGGTGACACCCAGCTGAACCGCGGCTCCTCCTCAAGGACGTGACACAGCCCTCTGTTCTGATCCATCTCTGAGCAGGGATGGAAGGAACAAGCTGTCCATACACAGTAATTGCTACCCCCATCTAGGATGGGGAGAAGTTGGTATTAGCCTCTCATCGTGCGTCTGGGTTTTCTCCTGTAAAACTGGGTGCGTGGGCAGCACAAACTGGACTTGAAAGGTGGAATTTACTGGACCAGCTTGTGTAACTCTAGTTGTCCACAACACAGGCAGTTGAGAGATGGGGGCTGAGGTTCCTCGGCTGTTCAAAGGAACCTCCAGCAGCAGTTAGGGTAGGGACATTCGGGTGTGGACTCCTTGGTGGCAATCACTATATAAGAAGATTAAGATCCTGAGTAATCCTATTAATTAATAGTAAGACTTCTAATAAGCAGAGAGAGCTTCCACCAAGAATGTGCCAGAGTGAACTCCCTGCTCCTGGTGCCCAGCGGGTGTTCAGGACAGGATAACGTGGGGCAGGCACACAGTGACGGGGGGGCTGCTGCAGCACCTCCTGCCCCAGAGACTGCTCCCCTCACCTGTGCCAATGGAACCCCGCTCACCTGTGCTGATGGAACCGCGCTCACCTGTGCTGATGGAACCGCGCTCACCTGTGCTGATGGAACCCAGCTCACCTGCGCTGATCTCACGGAGGGGCCGCTGCTCCCGCTGGGCTGGGACAGGCTGTCCCAGTCTGGGTTGGTACAGTGTGCGGATGGTGTGTCCCCCTGATGCTCTTTCCCAGTTGAAACAATATCTTATACTGGATTCTCTTTAAATCAATTTCCTTTCTCCAGTGAGGCTGAGTAAAAAGCTCTACAAGCAAACAGAATCATAAGTACACATTGTGCTTAAGTATAAATTATTTATTAGTATTACTCTGGCTACAATGAATAAAATAATTTTTTACAGAAAAATAAAGTGTATAAAATTTCAGAAGCTGTAACAAGATGGCTCATGCTTCAAATCTGTATTAGGCTGCAGTAGTGAGAAAAAACAAGCACCTCCTCTTGCATTTGACATTTTAAGGGCATTTTAGTAATGTGGAATATCCAGACAAACCAACATTACTTTGAAAGCTACTGTGGAAAATCATCAATGATAATATGGCCAGAGACAATTATAAACATATAAAATAAACAGAACTGGCATTTTCTAAATATGCCTCCAGGGACCTATCAGTTGCTCTGCACCACAGATGTGCTACAAAGAGTAGATTTGTATATATTGCAAAATTAAAAACCAGGTCATACTTACATGCAAAAATAGCACTTCTCCATTCAGAAGGAACATGTAAGAGTCGTTCTGCGACGCCTGTGTCCACAGGAGCAGCTCCTGACCCCGGTGAGGACAGCTGCGGGAGCAGGGCGATGGGAAGGCAGGTCCAGTTTTTGTTTACTTATTCTAGCATAGATCCTCCTTAGAAAAGCAAGAAAAAGGCTCTTTATTCCTGCAAAACTTGTGGCATTATCCTCCGTAACCTTCAGGGGGTGGGGAGTCAAAAGCAAAGCAGCACGTTTGCCCAGTGGCTGCCGGCCCAGCCACGCGACATCCCACGGGAACGGTTATCGCTGGGATAAACCCTCCTTCCCGGAGAGGCACAGAATCTAGGGGGGAAATTAAAAGGTTTGGTCATGTTCACACTGAAGCTGCTTGAAACGCGTAAGACTGAATTATCTAGGGAGTGTGACAAAGCGTGACAAACTGGCAGTTTTAATTAATAGCCTCTATTCAGCTGTCAGAATCCAGTGGATCTACTGACAAGACAGACAGATGACAGATCGGCCTCTACTAACATCCTGTGTAGATGCCTTTAAGCTAGTAACACATATGTTTAAAAACATACACTTAGTCACCTGAACAAATCTTGAAGTCTTTCACAGATGCCCGCATGCAGAGATTTGTATCTCAATTACATATCTCCTTGAATGAAACACTCAATTTAACTCCCTAAAACAAGTCAAACCCGACACCAAAATGATTAATTACTGAACAAAAAGGTATCATCTGTGAATAAAAAGAAGGAAGGAGTTTCACCATTAGAAATACAAAATTCACAGCTCTAAGTTCTAATGCCCTTTTTTTTTGTAATTGGCCAGATGAATAATAGATTTTGGAACTGCTAAAATGACCACTTAACATGGGTTTGGGTGCTGTTGTTTTGTTTTGCAGTCACAGATATTTCCAGAGGAGAAAAATGCAGCACCTCAGCCTAAAATCTCACGCTGCAGAGGTGATGTCCGCCTGACGCTGTGCCAGACCGGCCGCCTGCTCCGGAACCGCCTGTGGCTGCCCGCGCCAGCCCCTTCACCAGCCCCTTCACCAGCCCTTCGCTGCCCCCTTCGCTGCCTGCGTGACCCCAGGATCCGTTTCTCTGGCCTGTTCTGGCAGTGAGCGCTCAGCTGCTCTGCAGAGCTCCCGTTGTAAGAACCACGTTATTGCTCGTGCGGTACCTGCGGTGCCGGGCACAGCGTGACCATCCGGCTGAGCAGAACACCGCTCGCGGCGGTAGCAAAAGCTCCATGTCAGCAGCGGGGTTACGGCGGGCACGCTGCCCTCAGCACGCAGGGTGCGCAGGGGCTGCGCCCGGGAGCGCCGAGCCCTCCGTCCCTCAGGGCGCCCTCCTGCAACTGCCTTCCTGCTCTGGAAGAGGTTCTTGTTTGGAGGAGGTCCCCTTGGTGTTGGAGCCCCTAAAAGAGCTTTTCTTTGTGGCAAATGCAGGTCTGTGAAAATCCTCAGGGCAGCCTGGGGATCCCTCATTTCAGGAAGAAGCCGTAGAGCCTTTGGGGAACAGCCTGCACCTGTCTGCAGGCTGTGGAGGGCTCTATCTGTGCCTCCAGACCAACCGGCTGTGGGCAAACACGGCGGGGCGCACAGGGCGGTGAACGTGGCGGGCGGGAGCGCGGAGCTTGGGAACAGCCCGGTCCCCAGGGCCCGCGCACCAGGACAGGCCACGCGTGACCTGCACCGCGGATGAGCATCTAGGCAGAGGTGAGCATGCTGCTGGCAGCAGAGAGAGACAGTGAAAAGTGACAGAAATGGGCCCTCAGGTTAGCACTTCAGCCCCCGCACCATCCCTGCGGATGAATCCATGTGCCCTCAGCTGAGCGGTTCTCAGCTGCACGGCTGTGTTGAGAGCGCAGGGTAACGCAGGGGCTGTGACTCCCCTGCCCTGCACAAACGCCTCTCGTCCGGCTGCTGCGAGTTCTGGGGCTGCAAGCCCACGGAAAAATAGGTGTGTCTGGTTTCCCTAGTCATGGTGTTTAGTGGTGCACATGCCATGACGATGAAGCATGGTAAGTCATGAGTCTGCTCGCACTCACTGATTAACTGATCGTGCAGAAGGCTCTTTGGAGTAGGAATTCAGCAGAAGGCATTTCACATCTGTCAGAAATAATTCCAGGGTGCGGAGTGACTCATTGGGAACTGCATGAATAATCGAGACCTCATTTGCGGTAAGACAAAGCCATTAACTTTTGTCTGGCACATCAGTGGGGAACATGTTCCTGTGTCAGGGACTGTGTTCTGGGGACTGATGCTAGCACAAGTACCAGACAGAGGGATTTTTGTCAATGAACACAGACTGGCCACTTCTGAAGTGCAGTTTTGTGCATGCCAATGCAGCGTAAGACTGCACGGCTCAGAGCAGAAAATCAAACCGAGGAAGCAGGCAAGCTGCAACCGCAGGGAACTCTGCCCGTCCTGCACCCAGCGCTGCTGCAAAGGGCGGAGGCGAACCTGTCAGCGCACTCTTATCTACCATCACCAAGTTCTCTAACGTGTCCCGTAACCTGCCGTGGCCCTGCAGCTAATGGTCAGCAGGACCTGCCAGTGCAGGACGGGGCTGGAAGGAAAGGAGGGCGACCGGTGAGACGTGCTTCCCACCCCGAGCCCGGGGACACCTTCTCTGCCACACAAATCTAATGAACTCTTCTTGACATATCGCGTCTTTAGATTTTTTTTTCCAGAAGAGAATACTGTTTTAATCATAATCAGGTAGTGAGTTAGACAAACAGCTAATATATTGAACTAGCTGACAGAATGAACAGGTTTGAGAAGCAGTTGATAACAGGTAAACCTTAAAAATAAAGGATTAAACTAAAAATAAAGGCACAAAATTTGACACTAGAACAGAAAAATGGGAAATTAAATCAGCCTAAGCTGAGCACTTTAACATTAGTCAAGGACTCAGATGTTTCCCTGCATGGTGAGAAGCAGAGAGATTTGTATTTCAAAGGAGTGATAGATTAACTATTTCCTTTGCCCTTGGCCAAGGCTAGAACGGTGCCAACCACTGCTGGTTCCCACTTGCTGTATGGAAATGAGGAGCTTGATTTTTTTTTTTCCAGACTGCAAATCAAGCAACAACAGGAGCTGTGCCGATCTGAGGTTTCGATTTGCTGCGCCCTGTAAGAAGAACGACAAGAAGAGGGGAAAGCGAGATCATTTTTCACCCGGGTTGTGCCAAGGCCCACAGTCCAGGTCCCCTCCAGGGCCAGCGCTGTGACCAGGGGCAGCATCCCCTGTCACAGAAACTGAGCTGGAAACACCAACAGCACGTGGGAACTGCAGACCTGGTGGACGAGGGATGGTAGGAGAAGCTTTATAAGCTAAGAAAAGCTGGGAGAAAGCTTGCAAGTTCCAGTCCCAGATTGGAAAAGAGACAAAACCCCATCAGTTTAGGGACATGAGCTGGTGTTATGTGTGTACTAAAGTCCAGAGGCTGTCACTGCAGATCAGGTATTTGTGTATTGTTAGATCAGGTATTTGTATATGTTATTTTCTTTGTGTAAGTTGTAAAGTACTCCCAAAAAGTACTGGTTAGCTGACAGCATAATCTGCCCTTGATCTGTTCTTGCAAGGACAGGGCTAAATTCATCCTGACTGCAACTGAGCAGCACTGCCCAGGCCTGCGGGTCCCCAGAGGGACCAGAGGTGATGTGATCCACGATGTGATCCATGATGTGATCCACGATGTGATCCGCGATGTGATCCGTGATGTGATCCGTGCTGCGGGTTCCTGGCAGGGAAATGCTGTTCAGCATCAGCAGTTCTCAATCTCACGTGCTAGCAAAAGCTATGAGCGTGCCTTCATTTTCAAAGACTTCATAATGCTTCGCACAGCCATCCTGTCTTTCATTGGAGACTTTTCCGGACAGGGCACCTCACAGCTCTGGCCACCCTGCTCCTCACAAGGCCCCTCTGAAGCTGAGCTCCTTGTCACCCGCTGACAAGCGAGGAAGGGCAGCAAAATCAGGGGGTTAATTTGCTCTGATTGAAAGTGGATAAAACTGAGAAATCTGATCGATGAAATGTGGCAAAACACTGCCTAGCGTTCATAAAACTGACATAAGAAAAGCTTAAGTTCTGCAACGTGAAATGTACGGAGCCTGTCAGACTGTGAGTAAAGCCGTGGCAGGATCTGAACCCGCCTGCTCAGCCCTGCGACCGAGCTGCGAGTCTCTCCCCATTTGATATGCTCAGCTGTGGCAAACCAAGGGGACCTACACAATGCATAGGTGAGTGCTGCTCTGCCGCCCCCACGGCCTCACTGCAAAGAATGACTGTGGTCACCATTGCACCAAAACCACGTCCCCCGGGAGGTTTGGTGCCATCCACCCTGTTCGCTCCACGGGCTCGCGCGGTGCCGGGCGCTGTCCCTCACCCCGGGCTGCTGACGGGGGGGACGCACGTATGGTGCCAACCGCCTCCTGGGGACGTTTCCCCCGCGGCACCACAGCCACCGTGAGCCCTGCGCGGTGCAGCGGGTACGTCAGGAGGGGAAGCACGGGCTGTACTCTGCTCCGGGGTAACGCAACGGCAGCTCTTCCCTGGAAACGTGAGGTATGTGCCAACTGTGCCATTCAATAAAAGGGCTGCTCTGGCACAGTCATCTAGTCTGGTAATTGTGACAGCTACGAAATGCTACCCTGTCCACAACGAGAGGCCATCTGAGTCACATCCTGCAGCAGATGTGCCAGGGAACGCAGAGGAGGTTCCCGTCACTGCATGTGTCAGTAACAAAGTTACTGATGAGGGCTCAAGAGCCTCACGGTGTTTGAACCATGGGTTCTTCTGTTCGCATGGGCTGTTAGAGCAAGCTGCTGTAACTCACCAGGGGCACACACCAGTCACTGCGGACCAGACGCTGTCAGCCAGCCGGGTCCCCGGGTTTCTGAGCCGAACAGAGCTGTGTCAGATGAGAAGAGCCAAGTCTAGCTCACGTGTGGACAGTGCCAAAACACCACAGCCAAGCTCTCGTTCTCCACGTGTGTGCTCAGGGGTGTTCTCTCGGTAAAAGCCAGAACATCCTGTGCTACTGATTTCTTCCAGGTTGATTCGTATCTAAATCCAATTGTTGCAAGAGAAGAAGAACAAACCTAGTCAGCCCAAAATGGTTACAAGAGGAAGAGAGAAATCAATTTAGGAAATATGAATCACTCAGACTTCACAAAATTCCTGAATGGGGAAGCTGGGGCTCAAAGATAATACAACAAATCTGTTCGGTACTGGAAACAAGCCAAGTCCTGTGGCTCCTAAGGGGGTGCCCAGCCACAAGACTTCCCATCTTCATCAAACTGAAGCTGCTTGCTCATCATTCTTGAAAAAGATGCTACTCTAATCTTTTTTGTTCGCTTGCATGTTAGGTGTCAGTGCAGCTTGTGATGTGAGAATGAAGCAAACTAACTCCACCATGTATTCTAGCAGAGTCCAAAGTAAATTTAGTGTTGCAGCTAACGTTACAGAAGAATGATCTCCTGGTGGGATCTAGTATATAAAGTGATTACAAAATCACCCGCTTTGGTGAAAAAGGGGATTACAGTGACTGGTTTAAAACTGGCTACTTGGCCTGACCAAACAGCTTTACCCACTGCAGAGATCATGAGGATTGTTATCACAGTGGGATTAAGGCATCGATTTACATCTGACAGTAAATTAAACTGAGCTGAGTGATGCTGTAACCATCTCGTTTCCTGCCTTGACTCTTTGGATGTTGCTGACCCTGGAGGGAAAACGCTGAACCGAGTTCCAGCAGCTGCTGACTCAGCACAGCTCACAGCCCAGAGCATCACAGATTACCAGCACTTATTTCAATATACTGCAGAAGTAAGACTTGACTGCTGAGAAATGCATAAGACCCCAGCAAAACTGAGTACAGGGCAATACAACAGGAAATTTTAGCTAATGTATATAACTGCAAAGTGATGTAACTAGAAAAAATTACGGCTTCACCTATAAAAAATGAGCTGACCATTACCAGGCAGGAGTGAGGCCCGAGCTTGTGCTAGATACTGTGAAACATCAGCTCAGTGCTCTGCAGTGGCCAAAAAAACCCCGACAGATTTAGCACTGGCAATTATTAGGGGACCAAACCAGAAGACATAATTATGGCAGGGAACAAACCCAGGGCTCAGACACACATTGAGCACCGTTTACAGTTCACCGGAGCCCTCCACCGAGCCCCGTGCACGGCCCTGCCTCTGCCTGCAGGTCCCCAGCGCAGGGACTCGCCAGCAGCAACCCCACATCCCATTCACAGTTACAGAGAAGCCAGGAAGGAAAAACAAGACTGATCTCTAGCAGGGACCCAGTGAGGATCAGGCCGCAAAAACTGTCCCTGGGTTGGGTTCGAAGCATGCACAAAGGGGGAAGAAGCGTGTCAGAGCCATTCAGCTCTTCACCATGTGGCCTGACCATCACTGAGACAGCCACAGTTGCTACGCCAAGACTGAACCTGCAGTTTCACAGCCAGTCTCTGGGCCATCTTGCCTGCAGAAATATTGCTGAGGCTCCACTAAGGCACAATAAACCTCTGACAAGCAGCAGAAGATTCAGGTAGTCACCCCTTCCCCCACAGCTTGCTTTTTTCTAATTTTGTGTTTCTATTCCCCTTCTGATAATTGTCACTCCTTGCTAAAAAGTCTGGACGAGTGTTTCAAAACACTTCTCTGGAAGAGGGATGTGGTGTTGGCTGTGGATATTTAGGGCCGCTGCTCCGAGCGGTCAGCGCCGCTCTCGGACGTGTCTGTGTAAACAGCAGGGACACAGATCTGCTTTCAGGCACCGGCGCTGCCGCCGTGGGCTCTGCTCTCAGGAACAGCACCACAAGCGCCGTCCTGCTGAGCAGGATCCCTCCTGACGCAGTGACACCTCGGCACGCTGGTCCTCACCGCACCCTCACTAGAGGTGGCTGCGTTCCACTTCTCTGTGTGTTTTTCACTTTAGTTTCACACAGTTATAACTAGACATCGAGCTGCGCTCTAACAGCACAGATTTCAGCCGATGACAGTCACACGGTGACGGTTCTCCCGCTGGGCACGATGCTCACAAAGCTCTGCTGAAAGCTTCTGTGGTGTGCAAAGGGAACGCTGCATATTTTGATTTGTAATTGTCTCTGTTTATCTTGGGAATTCGCTGTTCGGGCATGAAATGAAGCGATTATTCGGAAGGCGTCAGGAAAACCTCCCCGTTCCAGGGCTCCGTCATCTTTCTGGGTTTTGTCTAGCAAAGAGGTGACACGGCTCACTGGACCCCTCAGCGCAGCCCGTGGTGACACTGGAGCTGTGAAACCTCCGAGCCGCCCGCGTGACCCGGCCAGCCCGGCCCGGCGGGTGCTGCGCAGGGGCCCGTCTGGCACGGGGCGGTGCCCGGAGCCTCTTGCCGGGCAGCTGGGGTCACCGTCACCTGTCCCTCGGTGTCCCCTGCGCTGCCGGGAAGGGGCCGGGGCTGAGCGCCCTCCTCCCGTGGCCAAGCCTGAGGAGCGCTGAAAGCAGTCAGTGATCAGACAGAACACAGGAAGAAGATACACTATCTAATATTAAGAATTTTTTTTCTAGCTGCTCAGGGAGCCACTGGGTTAATTCAAAAAGGCACCAAGTTTATTTCTAGACCTACCATACTTCCATCTCACAACATATAATAATAACGTACCAATTTTACACATAGCTGTTAATTTTAAGTCAGGCTAATGCCACAGGTGGCTAATGGTGGGGCGAGGCCGCTGGGCACTCGCTCCGGCAGAGGGGAGGCCGGGAGGGACCGGGCCCAGCGCCAGCCCCGCGTCACCTCAGCTGCCACCCTGAGCTCTTCCACCCGCACAGACTGGCAACAGCTTCACGCTTGGCCCCTCTGCCGCAGACTTTCTCTTTCAAAAATTCTGGCAGTGTAGGGCCACGGCCAAACTGGAATGTTTGGGCCTGTGGGCTGAGCCCCGCTCCCCTGAGCCTCTGTCTTCTAAGCCCCGCTCTCCTGAGCCCAGCTCCCCTGAGCCCCGCTCTCCTGAGCCCCGCTCTCCAGCTCACTGCCCGACTGCTGTGGGCAGACAGGGAGGCCAACGTTTCTCCGTGTCCCCCGGGCTTTGCAGAGCCGAGCAGGTCCCAGCCCACGAGGGGTGAGCCGGGCCAAGGCAGCGCCCACCCTGCCAGCTCTGGGCAGACTGGGTGCCACCATCCTGGGGAGCGGGCGCCACCGTCCCCAGGGAGCTCAGGCTGGCTGCCACCGGACTGCAGCAGACGTGGGGTGTGTTAGCAAAAGGATTAACAAAACAGGCCACTGGGTTTCTCCATCCCCCGTTCACAGGGCCTAGTCACTTCTCCATCCATCCTTGTCCGTGTGGTATTTAAAGGGCTGTATTTTAAGCCCACTGGTACCCCCAGGAGGGCATTATGGGCTGGTTAAACATTCTGTGGTCACCTGCAGCACCACCAGGACCTGAGGTGCTCCCTGCTCCGCCACCCAGCCCTATACAACAGCCCTGCACAAACCACCCTGCACAACAGCCCTGCACAATAGCCCTGCACAAACAGCCCTGCACAAACAGCCCTGCACAACCACCCTGCACAAACAGCCCTGCACAAACAGCCCTGCACAACCACCCTGCACAAACAGCCCTGCCCAACCACCCTGCACAACCACCGTGCCCAACGCTGCTCTGGGGAGCGCAGAGCAGCCCTTGGCGTCTGCTGTCTGCTCAGCTCTATTTTGAGGTGTTCAAACTTAGCAAACTGGCTTTTTTAGGCCCATACGCACAGATCAGGTGGTCACCTGTGGCAATATGTTTATTCACAGATTCTAGCTGCTTTCAGGGAACAGCCTTCTCTAAACATAATTAGGGCTATTTAAGTAGCTGCTCACAATTACCTCTTGGTTCACACAAAACACCACGTCCTCCCTCATTGAGCAATAACTCCTGGAGATACAAGGACGAAAAGCCACAGGCAACTTGCTGTCGAGTACCTCCAAGATTTTTATGATTCTGCTGTAAATAGGCATTTACTTTTGACATTTTGACTTTTGACTTTTTGCATTCATCTAGCACTGTCACCAATATAATTATTCTAGCACCAACAGGGAAATAAGAAAAGTAAAAGACGCAAAAGCTGCTTCTAAACAGCTCCTCTCCCTTCCTGAAAATGTTATTAACTATTTCATAATGTAACATCAAGCCAGAAACTTGGTGCCAGTTTCCAGGGCTACAGATACCACTGAAAAACCAAGGAAGCTTTCCAAGCAGAAAAGGGGGACACAAAAAAGCGTGAGCCATGCAGAAACCTCCTGGTATCTCGCATCCCTCCTGCTCCAGCAGCAACGGTATAAATAGGCACTCCAGTCTGCTACGGCAACATTTGTTCTGCCTTGAGAGGACTGTCAGAGCAACCAGACAGCCCTCGTGCCAGCTCCATGCTGAAATTTAAATGCTTCTGAGATCTACTAATAACATTTTTCTGAAATATCATAGGCTGGGTCCTGGAGGATGATGAAGATCGGCTGACTGCAAGCAGAACTACAGACAGTGCTGTTTACCAGCGTCTTTTCTAACAGGCTGTATCAAACAAACAAAATTCCCGTCCCCATTTCTAGACCCGTTTTGCCACGTTACCTGCATAACTCGCACAATTTATGTTTCATCGCGTCCCTTTCTGCTAACCAGCCCCCCCTGCGCACCCTGCAGTCCTGGCCAGAGCAGGGGGCAGCACCAAAAGTGCTGCTTTGTGTCTCTGCCAACACTGAACCATTGCAGTCATAATTCTGCGTGCACCTGGTCATACCTTCCACTGAAAAACGCGCACAGTAGAGGCACTTTTGTACCAACCATGGATTTTCTTTAAAAAGTATTTTCCCTAGAGCCTAACAGATTGCAGCCCCAGATAACTCCCTTGCATTGTTCCAGCCTCAGGAGTACGCGGTGCAAAGAGCTGAAAGCGCAGCAGAGGGCAGGGCCGGACGCGGCACGGCTGTCCCCACAGCCCGACCGGGCACGGGGCTGCCGGGGCGGCAGCGAAGAGAAGACACAGGCAAACAAGATGTGTGCTGTGCTTTTGTTGTACTGCAGGAAAAAAACATTGTCATCGGGCTTAGAAAGTGAGGTATGATGTATCTACAGCTCCTACCTAACTGCAGAACAGCTCATTTTGAGTGCTGTTGGTACCCCACATCTCTCCTATCTTACTTCCTTTTGAAGTTCAAAGCCAAAAGGCTACTTCAAGTTGCTACATTTATTTGCCCTTTCCTTCCCTTGAAGGAAACATAACCAGTAAAATTCCCCACCATACTTCTTCCTGAAGTTTCTTTTCCCATTTGCCCTCCCCCATATAATCAGACCCCTTTTCACACATGGGTGAACCTAGAAAGTCATTTAGAGTGGGAACCACGTGAACCAGTTCAGTGAACACCAGGTAATTGTGCCTTAGAGGCCTTTTGGAAGGTCAAATATTTCTGGGTAGTTTTTCCAACTACTTTCTTTGTTAAATGAAAGCCCACCAAAACCAGGAAAAGAACAAGGTGGCTTTATAGGAGTCTCTAATTCAGTGCCCTACGTCCCAGCACGTTTTCCCTGTTTCCTTCCCGAGACGCCCATCTTCACAGGCACCTGCTTGTGCAAAATCCGTGTCGTTCACAGCTGCCCTGGGAATGGCTGAGATTTTCAAATACTGTTCTCAACAGATTCTCACGCTTGTAACTCACTTCCAGGCTCTAGCTAGAAAAGGCTCAGGTCACATTTGCACCATGGTATGAAAAACAATCTAAACATCACCCCTGGCACAGGCCAACCGGAGTGCTGGTGAATCTGGGGCGGCTTTGTGCAGTTCCTCCATGCTGAGCACTACAGAGTTCACATGGCAGCTCTTCCTTCCAGCCTTTATAAATCTGGGTATTGCTACTAACAAATCAGTCAATTTTGAGATAATAAATAAGAAATTATAGCACTGATTTAAATGAACTGAGAAGTGTTACAGCCACAAGATGGTCACATAATCCCAGCTTTCATACAAAACTAGACCAAGAACATCAAACAAAACTAAAGAAACTTCATGTTCTTCTTTAACGTGCAATTTCAGCTACAGAGGTAAATAAATTCATTTTACACTAAGCACAGAGGAACTTTGCTAAATAAAACTTCACTTTTAGGAGAGATTTTAGCTTAATAAACTGGACTTGTTTTCTTCCTCCTGCCTATGGCCTCATACTACTGAAACCTGTCAATGACTTCTAGAGCTTACACAAAAAGTAACTTTTGCAAGCTGTGATTATTGCACAAGGATCTGCAGCTCTGCTGGGAGATGATGGAAGCGACTCCTCCGTACAGAGCCGTTCTGGAGAACACAGGCTGCCCCGGCTGCAGCTGCTGCTGGACACATCGGGACGCGACGTCTGTCCGAGGTCCACCAGCCCAGGAGCGTCTCCAGGAGCCGCCACTGGCAGTTCCGCAGGGGAAGGGAACCGAAGGGCTCGGGGCTGCGCTCCTGCAGACTGTTTCAAACATTTCCAGCAGAGGGATCAGTCCTCAAAAACACCTCCAGTCTTCTGGAAAGAATTCGCTATTCCCAACATTTTGCAGACCGTAAAGGAATAGAAACAATTACACAAAAGCAGTTCCCAAGAGGTTTTTGGTGAAAAAGCTTGACATTAACCAGCAGATCACCTCTGCAGGCTTTAAAAGAGCTCAGCTACATCTGCCGACTTCCCTTTCTCAGCCACCAGTGTCAACTCGCTTGGCGAGATCCTCGCTGCAGCTGGCCGAGCAGGGCTGGTTTCACGTTCTTCTACAACTCCTGAGCAGAAGGTTTGTTATTCACTTACTGACTTGCTGCTCCTTGGCTGACGGCTGGAGACGGGTCCTCCTGCTCACGGGTCGAGCGTGGTTCTCCTCAGAGCAGGTCCTCCCCACGTCTCCACGGCGGGCGCAGACCCCGGCACTCGTGGCACTGCGGGGCTGTTCCTCCCTCGGTGCACCTTTCCCACCTCAGCTGGGCGGCACAGGCAGCCGAGCTGCTCCCTGGACACGAGCTGGTGACAGCAGCGAGCACCAGCTCAAAGACAGCGTCTGGTAACCCCCTTTGAGACACTTCGGAAACAGGACTTAACTGGGTAACTTTCATGGATGTAAAAATTTGCATAATGCCACAGACACCAACATACAGTTGACCCATCCTGCCCCACGCAACAGGCACAGTAAGACAGGCTGAGCCAGGTCTGTGTGACGGGGCGTCCCCGGGGACAGGAACATGCAGCACAGAGCACCGGCGCTGCGAGCAGTGACAATGGGTCCGGCACCCGCCGCGCGCAGAGATCACCCAGCGCAGCGGCACTCGCATCGTCCTGCACTTGTGCCATGTCACACAAATGCAGCTTCTTTACAAAAGAAGAAAAAAATGTATTAATTCTAATTATTCCTAATATTATAACTGTCCATCACATGCACACCCCTTCAGTTTTCTCTGTGGAAGTGCAAACACAACGTCTTTTAATCAGTAACTTCTGCATGGCTAAAAAACTGCTGATTGACGTACCGTACTCTCTTCCCTTCACGCCTGCTTTGATTTCTTGATGCAAGTCAAGATCCACTCCAGCTGCATTTATCTTGTGTTTGGAATATTTCATAACATGCACACGGAGATCTATTTCAAGTACATATGAAATTCTATAATCAGTAAAAAATAGAGACTAAACCATTTCCCTCTCCCTCTCATGGTAAACCTGAACTGCGGCCAGCACGTGTCCCCCGTGTCAGTCCCGGCATCCCCAATGAACAATACACCGTCCCTTCTGCCGGGGCGGTGCCGGCAGTTCTCTCAGTACCAGTGACGGCTCATTCACGGTTTAACCGCTCCCTCACGCACAGAGGGACCCCCCGGAATTACCGCTGACCAGAGAACCTGGCTCAGAGCGGAAAGGGAGAGTGTTAATTAGGATTAACGAGAAGTAACTGGCTTAGTATAATATGACAGCTGTGCCAAAGAGAATGCCACGTTTTCTAGCTGCAGTCCCTACTGTCACATCCCTGTGTTGTATTTTGGGTATTGGCCAAATTGTGCTGGCTGCAGAATATTCTCTGTTACTGTAAATCACTGGAGAGGAGCAGAATTGTCTATATTTAGGCCACCAAGTCCCCCATGTTAATCTTTACTCCCTCTTTGTTTCAGTACCCTGCTTTCTATTTTTACCTTGCATATTCTGCAGCAGGTCTGGGTGCCTGAACGAGGCAGGGCATCCTTTCCCCAGGAGAATTAATAGCCACATCTGTAGTTCATGTTCAAATTCCTTATTTCTTTGTTTACTCATGTGTGGATTTTCTTGTAATGCAGACTACAAAAAATACTCCAAGCAGACACAGCAGACCTGAAATGGAAAGCAAACGACAGATCAGACGGCGGTGGCTGTCCCTGCAGAGCACAGGAGCCGCTGCGCGGGCAGGCGCAGCACGAACCGCAGCAGACAGAACACAGCAGCGAGCAGAGCATGACGTGCACAACAGGGACAGCACAGGGAGGGTGGGGAGAGAAACTATTTCAGAGCTGGAGCTAATTTTGTAGAATCTGGCTGTTAAACAAAGAACCACAGTGTTTTTAAAATTCTGCTTATTGAATTAAGTCACTCTCCTGCCAACTGGATTACTTCAGCTGGCCGAACAATCTGACACCTCTTTTTAGAAAAGAATTTGCTAACGTGACCGACTCAGTATGACGGCATACCTCACCAGCCCCTTCGCCGCGCTCTCGGGAGAACCAGGCACCACAGCTGAAAACAAAGCCCTTTTATGGGAAACTTCTATAGAATTCAGAAAAGACTTGGAATAGAAATTAAAAGAAAACTCAAAACATTTCTATTTTGAAGCCTAATAGAATAATAGATCGGTACTTGCAGCCTAGCACTCATAGCTCAGAGTTGTGACAGTGCCACAAGCGCAAACACACCGAGTTTTGCAGTTTTGTAAAGTTAGGGGCACCCTCTGCCTCCTTCTATGGCATCTCCAAGATGTCACAACTTCTTCTTTACCTCCAAGACAGCTCTATCAGCCTCTGAGATCCAGTCCTGCCTTCTTGCCCACCGACTTCTTGCTCAGAAACAAAAGCAGGTGTTTTACCGCAGCTGATACTTCTCAGCGTTAAAACACTTGGATGTCACAAGACAGTAGTAAAAACAAAACAACATCGCTAGAAAGAGCTGGAACCCTTTGGGACAGAAATCCCAAAGGTGTTTTGTGGGATGCCATCTGTGTGAGAGGTCACTGCTCTGGAGAGCTCTTTGGTGACTTTTTTTGCATCTCAGAATCATTGATGGAGATCAAACCATAACACTTCTCCCTGCCCACAGACAGATCATAGCCCTTGGCCACAAGTTGTACCAATCATTGGTTTTTAAACTAAAAATAACTGTTCGGCTGGCATAGAGCCTGGTGTAGACATTTAGATTAGGTCATGACTTCAGCCTGATGTTGCCCTCAGTGAGCATAATCTAATATTCCTGAGACAGCTCCATATGAGCTCAGGGCAAGATTTGACAGGGATTTTGAGCCAGCTTAGTGAAATCAATTTACAAAACATTTCTTCAGTTCAACTTTACATGGTTCTTTAAATAACAATAATTTTTATGGCTAATGTTCACCTGAAAATGGGCCTGGTGCAATGCAGCATGCTTGACTCGCACACCCCTTTGCTTTCTGACACGTGCTCAGAATGCGAGCTGGAGGAACAGATGTCGTCCTTGCCTTCCTCTCACTCCTGGGAAGCTGGATCCCCAAACTTTCCCCCAACACCACGGTGTCGTTTGCCTCGGGCGCAGAAAAGGCAGAGCTGAGAATGAGTCCTCCCGCACGGCTGCCCGAGAACCCGCAACCTGCCCAGAGGCCTCGGGGACCCCACGGCCACTGTGACGCTCCAGCCGTCCCCTCCTGGAGCCGGGACCCTTGTGGGAGCTGCCCCGCTCCCCAGGGCCGGTGGCACCTTCCCCCGTTTCCCAGCCGGTGGCACCTTCCCCAGTTTCCCACACAGAGGCCGAGCCGTGGTTCTGAGGGCACCGAGCCGCGGTTCTGAGGGTGCCGAGCCGCAGGACAGCAGCTGCAGCCCCGGCCGCGGCCCCGCGGAGCAGAGCTGTGTGCGGGCACTGCTCCCCGCGGGGCTCCGGCAGCGTGCAGACACCGGCCAGCGCGGCAGCTGCTCCAGGAGATGCAGCAGCCTCTCGTGTGCAGCAGCTTTAATGCAAAGAAGCCCAGGAGCGGAGCCACACCAGCGCCCACGGGCCCATGCACGGCTGCACTGAACACTGCACCAACCCACGGCAAACCAGGAGCGCCCAAAGCGCCTCAGCATCCTCCCCCTGCACCGTGAAACCCGGAGCCGTGGGTGCTGGGTCGTCACCCACTGCAACGTGCGCTCGCAGGAACGCTGCAGTGATCCCTGCTCCTTAATACCGCAATCTGAACACTCTGCTGTTTCACTCCATACAGACAACTGTTGTTTCAGTGTCCCCTCAGGACACGATGTTCTCCAGAGAAAGGCCCAGGGACAAAGAGCATCTTTTGAAAGCTCTCATTACTTGTGTGCCATACTTCTCATATCTGATAAGCCTACCTGTGAACTTCCAAGAAGAGATGCTTATCTCCTCTTACACAAATAATTCAGGCTAACGTTACTTTGATACAAACCTTCTGTGATACGTTTCTGTAAGCAAAGAACTACTTAAGTGCTACCCTTGAGGAAACACTAGCATCATGTTTCACATCTGTCTCATTTTGACTCTAATGAAGACTACTTTTTATACCAGATCTGCCCCCATATCATTACCGTGTGTTTTTTCTTTCAGTAAGCAGTTATAAATCTATTTAGCAGTTACTGCTCCAAATGCATTTCTCTGTGGAATCAGCAAAACACTAAGGATATTTCACATGAAAGAAACTTTTATGTGATTTTGTCAAACAGTACAAAAGGCATTCTGTGGATTTTTGGATTTGCCTAAGTCCTGTATATCTCTATTTCTTACTAATACTCCAGAGTATACCAGCAATTAACAGCTCTGCCCTGGAAACTGCCCTGGCCCTTGCAGGCTGGGTCAGGCCTTAGGCTGCCAGTCAGCACCAGGCTGACCCCGTGTGGAACCACATCCCCGCCACCGCAGAACGTCACTTCTGACTTATCCATGAGAATGAACAACCTTCCAGCGACAGAACGGACCCAGGCCGGTGCTCCAGGACAGGCAGGTGAGCGCCGAGCCCCGTCGGAGCCTCGCGGGCCAGAGCGACGAGGCGGCCGCTCTTCTGCGTGGAAGGTCCGTGACGAAGCCTGGGACGCAACAGCCTCTGCAGGGCAGACCCAGCAACGGCCTCCTCTGCCTGCTGCACTCGCTAGACTTATTTCACCGGTTAGTGTGGTCTTTACCTGCTTTTTAACACGCAGATGGAACTGCACGTTAAAGGTCAGAGGCGAAAAATCTCTATGGTGTTACCCGAAAATATCTATACTTTTCTACAAAATGTGTATTAGACCAGCCTAGGCTAAGCTTACCGTAAGTCTTAGATCTCTGCATGTTGCTCATTCCAGTGCAGAATCCAGGGCTACCCACAGGGGACAGAGAAATAGCTGAGGACACAAAGCACAAGAAGAATTGTCAGCATTCACCACTAAAAGAGAGTATATATTAAAAATACCGTCAGTGTTTACTGTTAAAGTCAAGAGCATCCTTGGATTTAGGCTTTGTTCTATATTTCATGCTGAGTTCAACAATAAATATTAAATCTCAAGAATTCACTTTGAAAGTTCAGAAATTTTTAAGGCCCCTCAAAAAGAGTTGAAAATGACTCCCTAAAGGAAAGTGCCTTTCACAACATTCAGAACACACCGAGGTTATTACTGAAATCAGAGACTCGCAGTGTAACCGCAAAGCCTGCTGCAGAGCACCGCCTTTCAAGAAGCGCTTTAGGAAAGAATGAATCCATTACGAAACCCAGGTGGAGGGTTTGATGTGGAGCCACCCTGGCTGTTCGCACCAAGCCCAGCGTGGAGCACCAGCCCCGGAGCCACGGCCACCCCGGCAGCGCTGCGGCAGCAGAGACGCGGGGCTCGAGTCACCCGGACCTCGTGTGGCGACACCGGCGGGACCAGGAGCTGCAACAGCTGGGGGGCGTGTGGGATGGGGGCACCGCTGCGGCGGGATGTGGGTACTGCTGTTGAGGGGTGTGGGTACCACTGCGGGGGGATGCGGGTACCGCTGTTGAGGGGGGTGGGTACCGCTG
>VWYH01004638.1:124067-165350 GCA_013399365.1 Pampusana beccarii
GGGATGGGGGTCGGGGGGGGGGGGGTGGGGGTACGGTGGTTGGGGGGGGGGGGCACCGCTGGGGGGGGATGGGGGTACAGCTGTTGAGGGGTGGGGGTACCGCTGTGGGGGGACGCAGGCGCCACTGTGGGGGGATGCAGGTGCCGCTGCAGGGGGATGTGGGGTACCACTGCAGGGGGATGTGGGTACCGCTGTTGAGGGATGTGGGTACCGCTGTGGGGGAATGTGGGTACCACTGCAGGGGGTGAGGGTACAGCTGTTGAGGGGTGTGGGTACCGCTGTGGGGGGATGTGGGTGCCGCTGAGAGGGGACGGGGGCGCCACAGCCGACTCCACTCTCTGGGACTCTGCGGGGGCACATGCTGCCCCCCAGGACAGGTCTCTCTGTGCAAGGTAAAAAGCCTTTCACAAAGGGATCCTTCACAAATTGGCCTTGTCTCCTGTTTTGCTTATTTATAAAACAGAAGTCTGAAATGCTGGGGAGCAGAAGGAACAAATTTGGGCTTTTTTTTTTCCCCCTTGTTTAAGAAGTATTTAAGGAATGTTAAGTCTGCCTTGATTTGCTAGAGAGTCTCTTGGGGCACTCAAGCATGCTACTTTACCCATTGCTTCCCCAGTAAATGTACAGGCTTTCAGGACCAGAATTTCTCATCTAGAATCCAGAACAGCAAAACCTCGCTCTTTCCTGCAGTAGTTAAATCTGTTGTTCTTTGTTTATGAAAGCAACCTCCCTCAGAAACAAAAGCCCAACTCCTTCCTCCCCTCCCTGCAAAGCTCCCGACACCACACGCGCTCTGGAGGGGCCTCAGCCCGGCCGCTGCACCACTCACCGCTGCGAGGGCCCCGCGCCAGCCACAACTCGGTGTCACAACGATGAGGAAACCTGTCTCACCAGTCTGTAAAACCCCTGAAAATCCAAGTGCTGGTTGCCATCTGAAAAGAGAAGATATGAAACACTTTAAGCTATTCAAAGCGAGGAATAAAATAATTCCAATGAGGAATAGCTGAATAGCTGCATTTAAAAAAACTGATAGATACATTATCAGTCAGAAAGGCTGCTGCCTCGTCCAGAACATCCTGCTTCTGAGAAGACCGTAACCTGCTGGCTGGTGTCACCACTAACACCTGAGCCGGCAAACAACAGCTAACCCTGACACAGTTCCTGTGCTAATGACTGACCCAAGATAACTGGAGTCCCTGGACAGCTTCCATTTAACTTGGTGCCCTCGGCAGGCCCGCGGGGACCGCACCGCGCAGCCAAACCCAGAGCCAGGTCCCTGGTGTGGAGGTGACAAAGCCAGCGAGTCTCCACTGTGACTTGGTGTGGCCCCCAGCAGCCGGCCCCGCTGGCTTGAGCGGCCCAGCACCCTCCACGGGTCCTACGAAACGGTGTGGACAGCCAGCGGCTCCTGGGCACAGGAGACCCCTGAGCAGGGGAGATCCCCCCGAGCAGAGATCCTCCCTGAGCAGGGGAGATCCCCCCAAGCAGAGATCCTCCCTGAGCAGGGGAGATCCCCCCAAGCAGAGATCCCCCCGAGCGGGGCTGGTGCCCGTGCAGGTCACAGTGGGGCAGGAGCAAAGCAATGGCGGGGCAGCAGTAAAAATAACGGTGTAAGAATGCCAGGGCCTTCTAGAGCATTCCCAGATGCTGCCCTGATCCTCCTGTTGGGTGTCAGGTTATAGGAACTAGAAATCCCCTTGAGGCAGCTGCTCACAGGAAGAGCTGACAATAGCATTAGTGTGAAACTAAAATTAGAGGCTTAATTGAGCTCTGCAGTCACTGAAACTGGTGACAGTTCAGCAATTCATACCCCTGACTTTTCTTGACAGAAAGAATCATAAACCCAGCTCCATTGATGCCTCTCCCTGCTCCCAAGGCTGCGCGCCCTGCACTCGGGAGCCCGCCCGACACCCCGGCCAGGGCCCTCGCCCTTCCCAGGGGTTACCGGGGCACGAGCAGGCCTGGGAAGAGATTGTGTCTCTGCAAATCAGCATTACTGTACAAAAATGGGATGTTATTTTCAATGCCAGGGCACAGGAACCATCATTAACCACTAGCAATGCAGAAATACGGACAAGATACAGCACATTAGAAATGTACAGATAAAAACACATGCAGGATAACGAAAGAAGATGAGGAGAGATAAGACAAACGGAGAGAAGCCAAGCTGACAGTTACACGCACTGGAGTTAAGAGATGTTATTAGTGCTGAGTTTGCCTCATCATTTGAGATGGAAAGAGCCATTTGTTCATTTACTTGGGCCATTCGAAAAAAAAAAAATCAGGTTTCTGTAGGTCTTGGATAATTTCATGCAATTAGTTCTTCACATGATAATGAAGAGTTAATTGATATATAGTCTGAAAGACAATGGGCACAGATTCACATTAATACTACAGTCAAGGCTACTTCCTTCCCAAGGAGTGGGTCCTGCCTAGACCTAAGCAATCAGATCTAAGCAATCAGACCTAGGCAAGTTTCCCCTTTCACTGCCACCACTTTCTCAGGGGTTGCCACAGCTGCCGGGCGAGGAGCAGCAGGGACCTGACCATGAGACGCAGTTGTGGGTGTCACTTGGTCCCCCAAGCAGGTGAGCCTGGAAGGGACGTCAGGCTTGCACTGCTGCTCCTGGCAAAATACAGGGGTGCTAACGCTAACACCTGAGGAAGTGAAAACATCTCCTGCTAAACACCAGATCAGGGTGTCAGAGTGGAAAACAAGCTCAGCCTCCATGAGCACATCTTGTAAATAAATCACAAGATCTTCATTTAAACTGTGCAACAAAACCTGTTGGCCTCACTAGGGCACATCACACATTTTCGTCAGAGGAAAATGCACCCCACTTAATTGACTGTTATTTACAAGTTGAGGGGGCTGTTCTTTAAGATCCAGAATGAGACCTGTCATTTCTAACACATTGCCATTACAGCTGCAAAGTCACGGCAGTGAAGAAATAAGCAACTTCTCTGTTTCTGTCTCCGAGAGAGAAAACGTCTTGAAGACCTGCTGTGCAGTATAGGGCAACACGCAGACCCTCACAGGCTTCCAGCACAAGTGCTCAGTACGTCCTTCTGCCTGCGGTGTGCTCACCTGCAATTTGTGCGAGATTGCTACGGTTTTATTTTTAGTTCATTGTTCTGTACAACATTTGGAGTTTCTGATCCATAAATACGTCTCCTCATGGTGGTACATTTCGAAAAGCCACGGAGCGCTCCTGCCTCCGCTCACACCTGACGGCTCTGAGTTCTGAACCAGCCCCTCTTCTGTTCTTTCTTGAGCATCTGGCTTGCTTTTGGTCCGGTTGGTAATTTTATTTACATCCTCTCATCCAGATGTTGCCCATGGCTCCTTGCAAGAATCTCTCAGTTCTGTGGAAGGAAGGAATGTGATACGAGACCTGCTCTCCACCTTGATGGTGACGAGGACCGGCCTGCAGAGCCCGGCGGGCACAGCTGGGCCCCGGTGCTGCTCCCGGTGCCACCAGCAGCCCGTGCCATCCCCAGGCAGCTCACCGCAGCTGCTCCCTTCTCTCTCCTCCTCCCGTCTTCTTGCAGTTGCAGCAGGTGCAAACTGTTCCCGGCTCCCGCAGTCCCCCGGGGTGCAGCAGCCCCTTTTCCTCATCCATTTCCACAGAGCCAACAACCGCGCTCCTCAGACGTCGCTTCCTCGCGCACAGCCCAGCCAGCAGAACGCAGAAACAGCCAAGGCGGCCACGAAACCACGGCGGTGCTTAGTAGGACTTCACCTGACTTTCAGAGATACCAGGTATGTTATTTTGGCGTAAAGTAATATAACTAACCCTATTTCCAACATGACATGCCTAACTTTTTCTTAAGTTAAAACCTTTTCATACTATTTTGCTTTAAAAATCTCAGTTTGCCAGGAACAGAAGTGTCCTTCTATATTATGCTACAGGCATCTGTTCGTTCCACCATTTTCATCAGCATTCAGAGCTCAGATCAGAGGACTCTGACTTCACTCTAAAAACTGTCTGTATTACGAGCAATCGGTATCTGTTTATCAAAGGTCTACGCTCGGGCTGGCCTCGGCCGCCGCGGTGGCTGATGCTGCTGGAGCAGTCCGCTCCATCCCGGCACAGGGATCTGCCAGCCCTGGGCCGAGCACCGTCGCGCGGACTCAGGCTTGACTTAACCCTGGCTGCAAAACACAGACCGCTGCTCAGCAGGTGTTTCAGACACCAGACTTTCTTTTTTGACTGACACCCCCAACTGACGGGCAAGTTCATGTCTTAAGGTGACATCACATTTGTCAGTGTCACAAACAATCGCTGCTTTAAACATCATCAAAACACTTCCTTTCAGTAAGCACCATGTGCAGAGCCTGTGTGCAGGAAGGCGTCTGACACAACCCGCTGGGATACCGAGCCGTGACCAGCACGAAGAACTGCGCTTTGAATGAAAGCTTCGACTTGGGGCTGGAACAGCTTCTCCTGAGCAGCAACGTCACAACGCTCCCAACAACAGCAGCTGAACATCCGTGTTTCAAAGTGACTAAACGTCACAACGCAAAGCTGAACACTCGTATTCACAGCTGTGACAGCCTCGCAGGGCTCACCTCCCTCCTTCTCTCTTAATGTATACGAGATATCCTCCCAAACAGCTCCTTTTCTATCAACAATATGCACAACATCTTCCCAAAGTGGAAATCCCTGCAAATATTTCTGGTGCTGCTTCCAGCCAGAAATAACACTAATCTGTTCCACGAGCGAATTCCATTTCTGTTGCTGAATTCCTTTGTACAAATGTCTTTGCTTTGAAAAGGTCTGGCAACAGCGAGGCACAGGCTAATTTTACTTATAAGGTGCGAATCAAAGACTTGCAAGTTTCTGAATCACAGAAAGGAAGCGTCTGTGACCTCTTACCACTTCTGTCAGAGAAAACAGCACAGTTCAGCTACTTCAGATGCAACTTCAGACCCATTTGCTGCAGCCCTGCAGATCCCACCTCGTGCCACCCTCCCCGAGCACAGCAACGTGCCCAAGTCCGAAACTTCCAGCCTTACTCACACCTCTGTTGTTAATGGGCTGCATTACCATGGGCAACATTTAGTCTGCAGCATTAGAGAGAAAAGTAAATTATTCAGGAGAATCCAGCAGATGCTTTGAGAGAAATGGGTGAGCAAGGCCCGGGTGAGCTGCTCCCTGGCTGCACAGCGCTGAGAGCCCCGGGGCCGAGCTGCAAACGCTGCTGCAGCTGCAGCAAACTGCCCGGGACTGTGGCGCCTGTGGCCCGACCCCAGTGCAATGCAAACGGAGACCTACGGTCAATTAACGCACCCCGTGCTCCTGTGCCACCGAGAGCTCCTGCCCAAGGCACGGCTGTTCCGACGGGCAGCTCTGCTCTGCCTTGGGAACACGTGCAGCCGCTGCCTCCTCCAGTCCCCGCGTTTTCACAGCTTCTGAGACGCTGTTCATGGCCACGCTGGCACGAGGTTGCTGGCAAAACTCGAAACACAGGGAGTTTATTCCTGCCCAGTCGCTGCCACCCCGCAGGGCTGCGCCGGGCACCACCTCCCGCAGCCGCAGGGACAACGCGAGGGCTGGCAGGCTTTGATGTGTCTCCTGGGCCACCACCCGTCGCTCGCCAGCCTCCAACAGCCCATTTCAGTGCCTGGCCCCAGCCCACGGGTGAACGGCACCAGACCTTCTCCCTTACAACAGGTCCTGAGGGGTTACAGATGACAGCCGCGCTCTAACAATTACACAGCACTGCTTGCAGGAGTGGAAGGTCCTTCATCTCCTGTGGGACCCGGCCACTGAACATATGGGTGAATTCTCCCAGAAAAAAAAAAAAAAAAAAATCTGTCTCAAGCATGCTTAATCTTAATTATTTTTGTAAGCTGTGGCTCCGCAGCCTGACAGTTCATCTTCTACACAGCTCCATGGTAGATCACAGCCGTTCGTCAAACCAAATTGGTCCCTGACAGTCTGTGGAGACATGTATTTGCCATCTGCAATCTATTCCTTGGTTTCTGGCGCATATTTTCAGTGCTTTCTTTTGAAAGCTGTTTCAGATTTCCATGGGCTTCTTCATAACCTGTACTAGCAAAGCCTCACACAGTTTAATTGTTGACAGCTGTGTCACGAGCAGTACTTTACGTTTCCTTTGTTGCTGCCCTTGCTGCACACACACAGGCTGCTGCGCTCAGGGCTGCGCGGCGCTGTAACGCACCCCGGCACGGGGGAGCAGAGGGTGACGTCTGAGAGTGGGGGGGGGCTTAATTGTTTGTCACAATTTTATGGAAATAGTTGCAGCCCTGTACATTAAAACACTGATAAATAAAAGGCATTTGAGCAAGCAGGTGTGAAACTCTGAAATTACAGACTATTGACAAGCAAGCACAGAGGGAATGAGTAGGAGCACATTACACCCAGTGCTTGGACAGTTATGGGTCATTGCACAAAGGCAAGTCCGCTGCTAGTGACACCTTCAGCAGAGCTGGGGACGCTTGCAAAGCCCCCTTTCCCTGCTCGGGCTCCGAGGACCAGCAGTGCCCGTCCCTCAACAAAGGCCGGCTGTGGGGCCGGCCAAGTGAACACACAGCAGCTGGATAAAAGTGAATCCCTGCTTTCCTATCAAGGAGTTTGCATTTCAGCTCCACGGTAAAGAAAAACCCAGTTAAAAAAACAAATTAATGAATCGCTGCAGATTCCTCCCCCCAGCAGGCAGAAAAGGGACTGCAGATCTCTCCAGAAGATGCGGTACCTGAGAGCACACCCAGACAATGTGGGGTTGTGGCAATCCTATCAAAGATGGACATGCTGGGGACTGCTGTGCTCTATTTTCTGCCAGGCTGAGCTCAAACCCGAAACATCTGCCCACATAACTTGAGCTGAGCTCTCTCAGTCACGTAACACAAGCACAAACTCCTCCTGACATCAGTGCAGAACAATTATCAGTTAAGCTTTCTGTGGAAACCTATGAATCCAGACACTTCCGACAAGCACGGAATAACAACGTGCTTCTACTACCTGCAAATCACTTGACAAGAAAAATTTCCAAGTTTCTAAATCCTGCAATATCTGTTTTTTTTTAGAACTAAGTTGCACACATTGTCCTTTAGGAGCTATTTGAATGGCCAGCAATGGCTACATGTAACGTATCTCAGGCCAGCACAACCGGCACTTGAACAGTGGGTCTTAATTCAGCCTGTTACAAAGATAAAGGCCAGTGGAAAACACTCCATTTTGAGCATGCACTGCCACCATTAAAAGTATAATCCAAAGTGCAGAGAGGAGGATTTTAGCTGAAAGTCTCAAGGACAGAATTTACTTGCAGGGTTCACGCCCAGACCTCGGTTCAGGGCTCGCAGCCCTCGTCGCATTCCAGGCTCAGGAGAAGAGGGATCTGGGTTTTAGGCAGGGCTCAATTCCTATAGAAACATCTGTGTATACTTGCACAAGAAATACCTTGTTGGCTAAGACTCAGTAAATTCAGACAGAGCGCAGTGGCAAACCAAACAAAAAGCCACAGAACTGTGTGCTCCCTAGAGCTTTTCCCGCTTCTGCAGCTCCAACACGAGCGTTGTCTGCAGCCCCCAAGACACCTCCAACACGTTTTGGAGAGTGAACCCCCGTCAGGGAAACGGGCCGGAACACAGGGCCAGTCCGGTTCTGCGCCCGCTGCTCCACGTGCACGGACAGGCGCTCGGTTCCCACGCTGCTGTTCTCAGGTCCTTTGTCTGCCTCGGCTGCCCGTGCCGGCCGAGCGGGGACTGTCCCCAGCACGCACCCCCGCGGGCTGCAAGGCAGGGAGCTGGGCGGGAGCGGAGGGCTGCCAAAACCACAGCACAGAAAGAAAGGAAAAGGAAACAAAAAACAAGTAGTACCCGTATCTGGTGGCTTCTAAGCGGCGGGGGAGGCCGCTCTAGTTCTTTCTACGTTCCGTCTGTCCAACAGCAGATGGAGCTCTGCTTTCACCAGCTCCGGATGCAGCAGCGCCTGCGGGATCACAAGCCCAGCCCCGCCAGCCCCGCCAGCGCTGGCACAAAGGACCGCGGGGCACAAAGGGACCGGGGGACACAAAGGGACCGGGGGGGGGGCCACAAAGGGACCGCGGCATCGCCAGCGGGGAATGCTCTGAATCTCGTAAATGACAAAGATCTCTGATTAACCACAGTAACGCCTTCCCTTCCATTGCGCAATATTCTTCCTTTCTTTTGTCAATTGTTTCCAGGATTACACAGGATTCTGCAGTTTGGAAAATGAGAAGGCATGGTTTATTTCTCTTGAAAAATAAGGAATGACAATTTTTTCTTGCCACATTTAGAGAGAATGTATATAAAAACTGTATCATGTCCGTGAGCACTGAAGACTACACAATCCAGAGGATTTTACAGGAATGAAAGGTCAAGGGATCTGTGGCAAATTTCCGCAGCACTGCTGACAGATCTAACGCCTGTAATCTGTACGTAACAGCAGGACAGAGGAGTGATGAGGGGGAACACTGGCATTTACTGGCATCTCAGCAAACTGGGGAAAATGACAAATTCGTAGGTGGATTTCCTCCCTTGCCCATCTTCCCGTGCTGCTGCAGGTGGCTGCAGCCAGGCCCTGCAGAGCAGGCGCATCCCAGGGTGCACCGCAGGACCAGAGCTGCAGGCAACCCAGCGGCAACAAGCAACCCAGCAGCCAGCGACCAGCCAAACACTGCAGGGAACCAAGAGCAAAACTACCCTGGTTTGAGGGCTTTGTGTTGGTTGGTTTGCTAATGCACCAGCCACATTCTGCTGTGCATCCAAGTGCGGGCTTGACTTCAAACAAGAGTGATCACACGCCACTGACTGCCAGGGAAGGCCATCTTCAAAGCCAGGGTGCAGCTTGTTATTCTCTGCAAACATGTACTGCTATATAAGCAATATATTAAAATATATTTTGACTTTTTTTAGATTCTTTGAAGATTTCATGTTATGCAAGTAGGAAAACTGAGAATATTATAGAGTTACCCAAGATGCTGGAGATGATATTTGCCAGCAAGGTAATTCAATATACATCTATTCTGGCATTCAATAATTAAAGAGAGGCCCCCAGCAGTGAATTGCTGGGTGATTATCTCACAGCAGCAGCTATCCTCCACCAGAGAAGAGCCAGCACCTGTAGACAGGCTCTGGCAACCACACACCACATCTTCAGGCAGGCACTGAAACGCAGGCAGCACTCGTAGCAGAACTGATTTTTCATCTCTCTGAACAGAAGCTAACAGAAGAAGGGAGACTGGACGCCCGTCTCTAAAGACAGAGATTTCTGCTGATCAGCCTACTAGTGAATGACTTGCTGGCTTTAAGACCTTATCCTGCCTCTGATTCTGCACAGGTATAATGGTCTGTTCAGGTAGGATATGTGCTTCAGCCCTAATGGAGCAAAAATCTAAGTAGGACTTCGAGGTTTGGGCTTTAATGAATAGAAGCCAACAGCTGACAAATTAAATACTTCAGAGAAGTGAAAATTAAACAGTCCTGCAGTCACGAGTGTTGGCATATGGGAAGCTGCCACTGAGCTAATTATAGAAGTGTCTACCGCAGCAGAGAGGGAGGTCCCAGCGCCCCAGAGCCAGCCACACATCTGGGCACCGGGACCACAGCCGCCGGCCATGCGTGTTGAAGTAGCACACACGCTCTGCCTGCCGCTATTCATCCTCCACAACCACGGGCAGCGGCCCACGGGCAATAACACTGCGCTGGGACAAGCAGCAGAGCGGGCTCTGCCCACCAGGCTCCCGGCTCGCAGAGGAGGTTCTGCAGGAACGCGGGAGGGTCCGGCACCAGCACGTGGCCTGGCTGAGCGCAGCTGCTTATCTCACCAAGCACACCACTGCTTCAGTTGTCATACACCGGTGTTCGCACCCTCGGGACACCAGCCACTTCGGTTCCTTCAGGTACCTACGAAGAGCATAAAATCACCTGGGGACAGAGTGTCCCTTGCTCGCTCCAGCCCAACCCCTGCAAACCTCCCTGTGCACAGCGGAGCCAACACTGCTGAGAAACGGGAGAACCAGGGTCACTACGTGGAAGATGAGCAAAGCATGTGGGTATTACTCACAGCCAGAGATGCAAAATTATTTACAGACAGGTGGTTATGAAGCTCATCAGTAGTGTTTGCATAAGCTATTCACCTGTTAATGAATGACAAAGGAAAGCGAATCGAGATGGCAGAAATTCAGAGAGCAGCCAGGCTACTCAGCTTCAGCTGGCTACAAACAACCACGCACAGAGATGGAACGATCAAAGTATGTGAGATGCTACAGCAGCAAGACCACATACATGCTCTACTGCCCTAGGAGAAGCACGCTCACGTGAAACACCCGTCACCCGCACATGTGTGGCTCTCTTGGAGATGAGGAGCAAGGTTGACTCACAGCACTCCTCCTAAATAGTGTCCTACACTCTGTAATGCAGAGAGCTGACAAGAGATAATGGGCACTAAAGAGCAGAAGCGAGATAAGGCACTAAAGAGAAGAGGGAGATAAAGTGCTGAAGAGGAGATATGCATGAGTGCATGCACACAGAGGAACAAGCTCCAATACGAAGGACAGGCAGGCTCTGCTAGCTGCAGCACTGAATCGCTTCTCCTCCTGTCCCAGGCACTTCGGGACACTTTCAAAGGCACCGAGCTGTAGGAAGCTGTTGGCTGCATCACCGCTGAGCAGGCTGGACCATGAGGGCAAAGCGAGCGGAGCGGAGCAGCTCTGCTGACGTTACGGCCCCATCGGTCTGCGGAAGAGCAGCTCCGGGAGGGCGGCAGTGAGAGCTGCTGCTCCTCGGGAAGCAAAGGGAAAGGAAACTCTCCAACAGGTTTCTTGGCTGCCTGGTGCTGTACCCACTGACAGGGGCACTGGTTGGCTCGAGACGACGCACCATTGGCTTGGGTGGGGACTACAGAAGGGATAATGAGGCCATCTTCGCTCTTGGACAGAAAAAGGACCCAAGCGTCCCAGATTCACTAACGGGGATTTCTGTTAAACTGTGTCTTTCAGAACACCTGTGGAAACAACAGCCTTAGGGGCCATGAGCATCTCGTTCTCCAAGTTTGTGCACACAACACCTGGTGCACACACACAAGCCGCTTTTCAGTCAAGCCCAATACGAATACCAATACCATACCAATACGACCAATACCAATACCATAATGATGGCAGACGCACGCAGGGCTTTTGACTGCAGGTATATGCTCCAGAAAAATCTGGTCCTCTTTGCCTGCAATTGTAGCAAGAAAAAATAACCTCAAAAAGAACCTGCAAGTTCTTCTACTTGCCTGCTCTTCCCTCAGCACACGGTGCTGACCACAGCCACAGAAAAACATTTGGCACCAAGGATGGTGCCCCAGCCTTTTCCACCTACCACTCCTGCACTTCCCCTCCCCTTGGCCCCTTCATGCCTTCCTCTTCTGCTGCCACCTTTGGTCCCCTGCTTTGGCTGTGCAGTACAGCAAAAAAAGGAAAGCAGGAGACAGGCACAGGGAGTAACGGGAGGGCTTGTGTCCTCTTACTCCCTTCATGTCACTCCTGGGAAGGTGACACTTGACCTTGCATAGCAACGATGTTGATGCCACACAGGGCACAAGCTTGTAAACTAAAATAGCAGCAACACTGACAGTACTCACAGGTCTCAGAAAAGAAAGGTGATGTGGAATTGGCTTGTTCATCTTTTCCATGGCAGGAAACACTTCAACCCGTTACCAGTGCAAGCATTGTCTGCTTTAACCATTCTTTATAACTCATAATACTTTGCATCAGGACAACACCAACAAGGAAAACCACAGTATTCCTTCTGCTTTCTACGGAAAAAGCTCAAAATGCAGTAAAATCCACCCTGTCCGTGTTGTTCTTTGTGTGCTCCCAGGCGCTCAGCTGCTCACCATTCATCGTGCCACAGCCTGTGGACGTACCAGCCTTCTAAGTAAAGCAAGCGGCTCAGCGGGCAGTCAGCTGCGGCAGGACAGCCTGGCCGGGCAGCGCTGCCAGCCACCGTGGGGAAGCGGCCTTCCCGCGGCCCCCCACACCCATTAACGGCGGGAAAAGGGGCAGGGAGAACCCAGCTCTCACAAGCACACACGCAGCACTGTCTTAAGCTGCTGTTTTTCAATTACTTTTCTGCTTTATGGGCTTTTGCATCAGAGGAAAAATGGAGGCAAGATGCAGAAAGCAATCAGTTTCTCTTGCAGCTTCTCATGTGTTTGCACCAAACCACAGCCTGGATCAGGGACACCCCCAGAAGTACAGCAGAACAAATTCAAAGCTTTGTGAAAAGTTGTTTTTACAGGACACAGGTCATTTTGGAAATTACAAGCAAAGCGCACTAAATTGTAACAACTTTTTGAAAGACACCCTCATCAGAAAATTCCTGTGGCATTTCAGACACCCAAAATCAAAGGTTATTACTTCATGACGTTAAATCAAGTATACCTTAAAGAAGCCTTGCTGGAAATCACAAGTGAATCCTCAGGACTTTGATCTAAGCTGGAATCTGGCTGTTTCCAATCTTGCTGCAGAAAGGTTTGTAATCCTGAAAACAACAGAAAGGACAGAGTTATGAAGTACAGAATCATAGAACCATTTGGTTGGAAGAGACCCTCAAGATTGAGTCCAACCTTTCCCCCACCCCTGGTACTGCCCCATGTCCTGAGAACCTCATCTCCGTCTGTCCAACCCTGCAGGGATGGTGACTCCAGCACTGCCCTGGGCAGCCTGTTCCAATGCCCCACAGCCCTTTGGGGAAGAAATTGTTCCCAGATCCAACCTCAACCTCCCCAGGCGCAACTTGAGGCCGTTTCCTCTGCTCCTGGCGCTTGTTCCTGGGGAGCAGAGCCCGATCCCCCTGGCTCCAAGCTCCTTTCAGGCAGTTCAGAGATCAGAAGGTCTCCCCTCAGCTCCTGTTCTCCAGGCTGAATGCGTATGTGTAAGAATAAAACCTATCAGGTGAAAAAAAAATCCAGTTTCACAAAACCAAGACAGGATGTTAGCCTTGCCTGAAGTGGTTCTGAGCTGCAAAGTCCCTCCACGTTTTGCTCTGAGGTGTCCTGCCTGCATTTCGCTCTGGCCTGCCCAAATTGCCCCCGCCTGCCTCCTCCAACGAGCTGCAGAGCACGACCAGCAGCAGCACCGTGCTCCTTGCCCCTCCAGATTCTCTCAGGACTAAATAAACTAACCCAACCTGCTGCCCCAGCAGCGCTGAGCGCAGAGCCGGGTCTGCAGCCGCGGGCCGGACCAGCAGTGCGAGCAGCGGCGCATCCCGCTCACCGAGCAGCTCTTGCTCCAGCAAACGGCCTTTGTGAGGCACTGAAACAGGCCATTTGTCCCGGGTGCGTGATGCACGCTCAGGCCTGGATGCTATGGGGAATATCAAGAAGGAGGCGGCAGTGAAGGCCATTTCCCTTCATGCAATGGCTTCAACTTTCTTTTTTGTGCGTTAGCTTTGGCTTTTGGCTGTACTCTAAATTTAGACAATGAATTAGCTAGGGTTTTTTTTAATGATCAAATTATTTGTATTTCTCATTAAAAGCTGTCTCAAACAGCATTATCTTCAGTGACCGCACACACGGCTTTTGGGGTGTTATGTACTTGCGTCCAGCCAAATTGCCAGAGCTTGCTGCCTTACTGCGAGTGAAGGTTTTCCAGGGGAAAACAGCATTTGCAATAACACACTGTCGCTTAGGGCCCAACAGCACAAACTGTAGTTTACTGTAACGTACCGGCTGTTCCAGATTTCTTTGTAACCTACATTATATACAGCATGGGGGTGTCAGAAGCTGTAATTTCACTTCGTGCAGAATGCAGTTTTCTTTCACGCATCAGGCAGCACTCACACAATAACCCCGCAGTCCCCCACCAGGCCCTGGTTCCAGCGCTCAGAGCCGGGCTCCAGCCCCAGCCTCTCACAACTACCAGGTATTTGTGCACGTGGTGCACGGCTGCCCCAGAGGTGGTATACACATGCACAGATTGGAAACGTAAAAACAAAAGGCAGAGTTCGGATTAAAATCTGGTCATCAAAACACGAAAGCAGAATATACGGGCAGAAGTCTTATTTCAAATCCCAGTAAACGAGTGTTGGTTTTGTGGACATTGGTTATCTGTGTGGCCTTTGAAAAACACCTGCATGGCATAAAGCAGCTAAGAGGTGCCACACGGCTTTCCCTACCACCCCAAAGCAGTGTAAAGCAGCAGCTTTGGGGATTTACTTTCCCAGGTCTCGATTATTACATAAGGAGACGAGCCAGCCCCGACAGACAGCTCGCTGCCCGCCTCTCCTCGCTCTACGCCGGCCCTCTCAACAAGATCTTCCTTTTTCTTTTCTCCCGATTTCATGTTACTGCCAGTTTTGCTTTTCCTCCCAGATGGCAACCGTTCATCTCCTGGCTACACGCGCTCACAAGAAGAAACAAGCCTTCTGCCCTGCTCTGCACAGCATTAAAGCAAACGACACGAGACAAAGCTTCACTGCAAACTATAAATGCACCTAATCCACTAAAAAGCTGAGGCACCGAGCTTGCAGGACAAGCTGCTCTCAAAATCAGGGTCCTGTGGGTAAAACACAGAGCAGCATTTTTAAGAGAATTTTATGTGGTAGACAGAGGCTGCTCTATTCTGCATACCAGAAGTGGACGAACATGGAACCAGCTTTAGCACTGATCATTTCCACGACCCGAGAGATTTATCCTATGGTGCTAGATACTAAACATAACTTAAATATATTATTAAATATAATTTACATACTACATAGTGTGCCACCTACTCAACAAACCCAAGATCAGAAGGCACTGACACACAAGTAGAGATGATCAAGAAAACGCAATCAAAAGAGAGAGATAAAGATGTGTCTCTAACTCCCGTCAGGAGAAGGAGGACGGCGGCTCTGCTCAGTCTGTGTCCCCGCTCACCACCACACTCCTTCCTTCGAGAGGCTCTCACCTGGGAAAACAACACCTGTCTTTGCAAGAGACGGGAGCTCTCTCGTAAGAGGCAATGGCAAAGGCCAGCAAGAGCACGCGAGTCTAAAGCCATGAGTACAGAGTTATTTGAAGACACAAGCATATACAGAAAAAGCCTTTGGTTTAAAACATAGGTTATAAAAGCCAAACAGTTGGGCCCAGTACTGTGATCAAAATGCCACCCTTATTCCATCAGAGCTTAAAATAGGTTGAGTAACAAGGCAAACAACTGTAAAAATGCCAGGGTACTGCCAAGGGACAGGCAGCAGGCAGAGGCACATCAGAGCGCTCGCGGAGGGAAAGCCTCCACCGCAGCTGAGCGCTCGGACAGCCAGCAGAGCCCACCGGCAAACCCCGCACCGCACAGGATCCGCGGGTCACCGGGATCCGCAGGTCACCGTGCCCAACGCAGCCGGTGTCGCACGCAGCCCCTCGAGAGCAGCCTGTGCTGCCAGCTCGCAGCCAGGAGACCCCTCCTCTCATTTGCCCAGCCCAGGAGAAAAACCCTGCGTGTAAGTTCACAACCCATGATCTTCCCAGTTCCTCTGAACTCCCTCTGTCAGTGCCAGGTAGTTCTCATGTTTGAGCTATTGACGGCACAGGCTTTGTTAGTGCTGGAGGCCGAGGCTTTGTAACGAGCCCCGGGAGCTGGGTACATTCTGTTCAGAGTGCCAAAGGCACTGAATAACCAGTTACATTTGCATTTGCCTAAACATAGCCTAAACATACTGCAAGCAAATAGCAGGAATAGGTTCAGCACTCCAGAGCTCAATTAAAAGCAAAAACACACCATCAATAATTTGGTACTTTTCCAGAAAGACCAGAAAAAGCCAATATGAATCAGAATCATTATTTTTGTACTGCAGCAAAACAACAAAGAACATAAAGTTTAAGATGTTTGCCAAGAACTTTAAAACCTATTTTTAACCAGTCAGTACATTTTCTGAGTTTATCTGCGGATAAGATAAGCTGCTAAATGCCATTTCTGGGGTTTAGACCTTTTGCTACAGCCATGCGCAGCCTGCGCTGCTGCCTCAGCCTGCCTGTTCCGTGCAGCACAGCCAGCTCGCAGAACTGCTGCATTATGAATCAGACCATGCTCAGCAGGCACAGGCAGGCTGTGGCGCTCGGGTGGGCTACAGGCAGCCCGCAGACCCGGGGTGCTATTCTTGGCGTTGCAAACGATTCGCCGCATGACCTTGTGAAAGTGACTCAGTCATTGCATACATCGGTTTCTCAGCCTCGCCGTGTTAAACATCAGTAGTGCTGCCAAACACCCCAGAGGCTCCTTGCTTTAAGAAGAAATGGAGAAAAAGAATTAGACTATCTGAAAAAGCAAGGAAATAATGTTGTGCATCTGGGTGCAGTCACATTTCAAAGGCAGGTTGGACTGTGTTTGGAACAGAGGCTCTAGCCCAAGTAATAAAAAGTGAAATTAAATGTTAAAATAGGAACAGCATCTCCTTACAATTATTTTGTCCCTCTGGATGTTTGATGAGGCAGACGTTACTATAATCAAATGCCTGCGAGTTGTCTGGATGCTGTGGAGTAGATGCCTCCGATATACCTGGCTCGATTCCTCCTCACAGCATCCCTGTGCAATGGAAACAGGACGCGGAGCACTATTCGGTGTGGAGATGGTTATGGAAGAACAGCCCCACAGCTTAGGACGCCCATGTCGCTGGATCTGGTGATGCATGCCAACGATTTTTAAAAGCAGCTTCATCTGGCAACAGCCCAGGATGCAGCTCCCTGGCGGGGCAGAGCTTCCCCTCCCCAGGTGCCACGGCAAGCCCCGGGCCCAGCCGGTGCTGCCACAGCCCTTCCGAAGGCTCGGGCCAGCGCCAGCTGCAGTGCCTCAGCAACAGCAGTTTCACTGGAACCGTCCCGGCCGCGCCAGACGTCATGCGGCGCGGCACACCCGTGCCGGCCTGCTGTGAGCTGCGCCACAGACACGCAACAGCCTCCAGAGGAAGCGCCAGATGTGCGTTGGAACCTGAAAGCTCCTCAGTTCGCACGAGGCTCCAGCGGGGAACGGCAGCGGAGGTTTCCTTGGCACAGCGCGGAGCAGAGGGGGCTGTGCGGATGGCCCAGCCTGTTCCGGCGCAGCGGGCACCTCCAGCCCCGCTCACCGCGTTTGTCTGCTCGCACAGGACGGCTCCAGCTGCTGCCCTGAGCCCAAACCCAGCTCTGCCTGACCCAGGGTGCCACTCGTCCTGCTGCTGCACCACAGCGCCACTTCGCACAGCTTACCCCAAACACCCATGCTTCAGCACCAGAACACACCAAAGACCAAATCTGGAAAGCATTTCTTTGCTGTGGCTGCTCCCCAGGGTGACTCAGGTGAGAAGCACCCACTGCACTCTGCCAGCTCTGCAGGACCCACCACGTGCTGTCGGCACCATGTGCCACAGCCTGGGACTCGACAGAGCGGCGGCAAAGAGAGGATCAGACAACAAACCGGTAAGTAAAAATTGGAGCATGAAACAGTGCAGAAAGTGGCAGGGAACACAAGTGCAAAACCTTTGTAAAACTCAAGAGGTTGCACAGGACTGTTAAAAGGCTACTGGATAGTTTGTGGAAGGAGGAGACAGTCAAAAGAAAAAGGCTGCACCATGAGCAGCAGAAATCTTCACGTTTCCTCCTCTCCTGAGCCTCCCAACACAGCAAATACAAGCAGCAAGTGCCCAGAAATGACCACCGGAAAGCTGTGCCACAGCTGTTGTAGGCAGGGCAGGGAGGCAGCCTGGAGCCCAGCACCGGCCGCATGGCATCCCACAGCGCCCAGCGCCGGGGAACCCGCCAAACCCTGCAGCCAGCGGGAGAAACCAGCGTCCTAACCCGCTGTGTTCTGGGGAGAGGTGGGGTTTTTTCAAACTACATTCAGGACCCATTGTCATCACATACGTACGTCTGCGCCAAAGCCTTTTTCCAGAGTGCCGGCAGCCACGGCAGCAGACCACACGACCACTGCCCGACCACCAGGCACGCTGTCGGCGCTCGGGCAGATCCTCGACCGCAGCCTGGATTCACAGCTCCACCCCAACACGCCACCTCACAGTTTGCTGGGACAAGCTGTCTCCTCTTGCTGCACACCACGCAATCTCACACCTACTGCTGGCGCTCCGTTACTTCTAGGTTAGCTGTACCTCTGCCGAACAGAAATACTGCGATTCCCAAGAAAGGAATTGTGACAAATCGCTTCAGACACCGCCAGCAGCTCTCTGACTGCCAGCACACGGTACGGTGGGGCCTCTGGACAGGGACTGTCATTCCCATCTTACAGACAGGAAAATAAGCCCCTCCTGACAGCGAGGACAGAAAACAGCACTTTCTCAATCACCAGATCAGCTAATGTTAATAATCCCTTGTGTTTGCTCTGCATTTACCATGTTAATCCCACCAACTCACGGGAACACAGGAGCACAAGCTGTCGACTCTCTCGCCTTCTCTGCTGTGTAACAGCCACAGATCTTCTCACCTTGCCCTTTGCCCAGTCACCAAATACCCTCTTATTGGGCAACCTCTCTGACAAATTAATGACATGATTAACTTAACTCAGAGTGATTACTGTACATATATCCAGTCTGAAGTCCTCTGCTGCTTTGTGTGCCTCTTGCGCTGTTTTTCCCCCCAACTGTATCAGCAGAGCAAAGAGAAAACAGCACCTTCTCAAAGTGTCTCTCCAGCAGAGCAGTGGTCACAAGTTACAACGGTCCCATCACTGCAGTATTTGTTCACTGCCAGCAAAACCATTTACGAAACCCCAGAGCTGCACAGATTACACATAACATAATACAAAGAGAACCACTGGTGCCACTGGACCGGCGTGCCGGACGGCATCTGTGCTCCGAGCAGAGGTCAGGGACCCGGCGGGGACCCGGCGCGGGGCTCGGTACCAGCCTGTCTGCAGAGGTCAGCGCGGAGCCAGCCACAGCGTGACCCGACAGCAGGAAACTCCCGGCACAGGCACCCCAGCACCACACACTGCCCGTGGGAACACGGCTTAGCGGGTTCGTGTTCTGCCATCCCACCCGTGAAGTCATCCATGTGGAGACACTCTGAGGAGCCTGGCTGTGCTTGCACAGCTGGCAGGAAGAGATTAGAGAAAACAAAACAAAGCAAGCAAAAAAACACACCACCAAACAACCCACCCCAAGTAAAGCCCGCCGGTCAACCTCTCTGCTGGCCCCCGAAACGGTGCCCCACGATGACCACAGCCCCCGCGCGGCCAGGCCAGCTCACGCCTTCCGCGCCCCACGGCTGCGCGAACAGCACAACAGAGGAACCTGCGACTGGAAACCTGGTCAACACCAACGAGCAAGGGAGAGGCCGAGACAAGGGCTCAAACCCTGCTGATTCACACCACACACAAACCTGATTTTAGTTTTGCTGCTTCTCCCATTTAGAGAAGCTCCTTGACAAGCACCCGCTGTGGTTCCTCCAAACCCATAGTGACCTCGACTGCTTGTGAGACGAGAGTTCTCTATCTACAGATGGATCAAATGGATTCCAACCTTTACACTGCAGCCAGAAGCAGGAATTTTTTCCTAGGGTTTCCTAAATCTTTTAATCTTCTACCTCTGAAATTTGTAATTCTACTTTTTGAAGTCCATATTCATGAAGGGAGATTGAAGTGACCAAACTGCAGGTATGAGGGAGAAAATAAATCCTATTTTTCATTCTTCAGCTGCAGTTCATGACATTTCATTTCAGTCCCCAGCCAGGAAAGGGCTTACGTAAGAGTTAATGCAGAGACTGAAGTGACTTACAGAGCATTTCCGTACAAGGAAAACACCGCAAAACATTGAGGAGGAGCTGTAATTGTGTACATTACTCCTGCTGGAGAACAGAACAGCAGCTGGGACTGCTGCGATCTCAAGATTTGGCAATTCACTTAGCACCAGGGAACCCTGGACATACCAGAGAGTCCAACACAGGGCCACGAGGAAGATGAAGTAACGGAGAGGCTGAGAGAGCCGGGAGGACGCGGGCTCGAGGAGGCCTGGGGGTTATCAGTGTGTAAGTGCCAGCAGGACAAGTAACCAGACCAGAGCCAGGCTCGTCTCAGCGGTGTCCAGTGACAGAACAACAGGTGACGGGCACAAACTGAAACACAGGAGGATCCGCTCAAGCACAAGAGAAGATCTTTGTCCTGTGGGGCTGGTCAGACACCGGGATAAGTTACGCAGGAGATGGTGCAGTCTCCATGCTCAGGAGACACTGATGTCTGACAGCACTCGGCATCACCCGCTGTAGCTGTCCCTGCTCTCAACAGCTAGACTAGATGGTCTGCAGAGGTTCCTTCAGCCTCAGCTGTCCTTCAGCTCTGGAAAAACAGGACAAATGTCTGTTTAGTCTAGAAAGCAGATCCTTTTGAAGAAGGCAGTGATTCCTGTTTCTTCTTCCCAGCACAGACCAAGAAGTAAGAGGCTAGTTTTGGGGAAACAAGATGGAAGTTGAGTTTCTATAGACAAGAGTATCCAAGTGCTGGAAGAGACAATGGAATCCCAGAAGCAGCAGATTTAAAGAGGAAAGCAGGTGAATAGCCGTGAGGACGGCCTAGGGATTGTTAATCTTGCTCCGGAGCCAACCTGGCTTCCTGTCACATTTAAAAGAGATCTGCCCCCTCCTCTAAACTTCTGTGTTCTAACAGGTTTTTTGCATCTGTTGCACGTGAAAAGCTCTGAAATGGCTTTCTAAAGGCTCAGAAGAACAATGCACCTTTTTAGAAACACTATTCCAGTTACATTGGTAGATTCCATTATTTCAGAGCTAGATGAGCTGATTTTAAAAAGTGAAGTTCACATCTTCTGAACATCCGAGTCATTGCTGGGACGCAGGTTCCAATGAACCCAAAGTAAAAATAAATTTAAAAAACAAAAATCAGCCACTGCTTTACAATTCAAATCCATGTGAAGAAACCAACCTGTGAATGCAAAATTAGATCAGCCCAGAGTCACAACCAGACTTGGTCTATAAACAGATCAAGCTCCTTCAATCCTGCAATCCTGCATTTGTCCTGGTTTTAGTATTTTTCTAGTTTTGCCATGTTCTTCCCAAGCTGCAGGCCAGGAGCACAATATTTCAGATGTGCCACAATCCCATCGGTGCTGCGCCGCTCCCCTTGTTTCTCTTGATTTCCCTCCTCGCGCGGGGACGTGCGCCCGCAGGCTGGCGCTGGGAACAGCTCTACCCTCTGCCGAGGCTTCGCACCACTACTGCTCCAGTGGTTTACGGTGCTGCCAGGCTGCAGCTGTCCCACCTGTATTTTCAACACCAAAAGCCTGTCCCGAATTTAAGTCTTTGGATTTGCAACAACCAAATCAGCTGTTTTCAAGAACAAGAATATAGTACCTTATGCATAAAAACATGAACAACTGCAGCCTCAGAGGAGGGTTTGACAGGCAGGAGAGGAGCTGATAGGCCACAGATAAACAAAACAGAGACAGCAAATACCGCGTAACTACCGTACTGCAAAAACGATGCAAATTCTTCCCCAAGGAATTACGACAAAACAAGGTTAAATATTTCACTGGGACTAATACTTTCATTTAATTTATTTTTATAAATCAATCCGCATAATGTAAGCTGGCATCCTTCATGTTTTAATTTTGCTTGCAGTAATAAAACTAACTCTGCAAATCATCCCTGGCTCTATGTTATTTTTATATCTAAGAGCACCAAGCGATAGAAGCTTGGCAGAACAGATCTGACTAAGAGAGAGAAAAATTGCTCTACTTCCCAAACACACCAGAACAAGACCACGCTCCATAGCCTGAAAAGCCCGATTTTAAAGCAGTAGGATGAAAATGACTCAGCCTATGTTAAAATTAGAGGTATGATGAGGTTGAGACTGCAAGTACTGAATTAAATCCATTTTTACTTGACTTAAAGAAGCTTTTTTGTTAATGCCTGGTAAAGGAAACACTGGAAACCTAGCAACTTGGAAAGTCTGTGAAACAGAGGTGTTTTACGGAGCTACGAGTGCCACCTGCCCTCGCCATTGCGGCGCGAGAGCTGGAGGTGCCCGAGCACCGGAGCTGCTGGAGGGACGCACCGGGTCCGCGGCCGCACCGCACGCAGGAGGACGCGGCTGGGCGAAGCAGCACCGCGGCTGCACCGTGGCTGCACCGCGGCTGCACCGCGCCACGCGGGTGCCTCTCGGCAGCGGCGGCTCCTGCCAAACACCCCCCAGCTTACCAGGATCTGTTTCCCCTGGCCCCTGCTTCCAGCACAGTGGGAGATGGGCAGCAGCAGAGTGCCCCGGAGAGCAACAACACAATGCATGTGGCGCCAGCGCCCACCAACGAGAGCTTCTCTCAAATACCGACACAACTGACACAGCTCCAAGTCCTTTAGCTCAGAGTAATCCTGACAAGTTTTTCTGTACCTTCTATTGCTTCTCTTTGTGTTCAGAGACAGAAGCACCGTGTTCCTGGAGCCTTTTACAATGAATAGTTACTCAACCTCACCCCATATGTGTATAAAAACATAAATCCCTCCAACCTCTTGAATGCTAGATGAAAAAAGCATTAACCGGAGGAGCTCACCAGGCCAGATGACCAAACCCAGACACTCCCATTCCCCCCTTCCCGATCCACTGCTCAGAGCCAGGAAGAACACGCCACAGCGTCTGCCCTTGCTCTCACGGGAGATCCTCCGGCTGGCCCGGTTTTGCTCTGGGGTGTATTTGAAATTCAGTGTCTTTGCGGCATTGGATTCAGGTGCGTGCTGGCATTTGGTACCCGCACCTGGTGAGACTTACTTACTTGCCTCGTTGCCTGGGTTCCTTCTAACAAATGCCCAGCAAGCAAACTGGAAGCAAAAGAAGAGTAAATGATTTGATTATTTTCTACCGTTCAGCAAAACACACACACACATATCCTTTAAAGAAATGTGAAAAGCCAACTGCCACTAAAGGACTCTGCATCTCCCAACATGGATTAACAAAGTCCTGCCTAAGTTCGTGTTGAATGGTTTGCACAAATAACTGTTGCAGTTTTCTCCCTATCAGGAGGACACAGAGGACAACACTGTAATGAATTACTATTCCATCCATACGGTCAGTGCTGGCTGTCTCCCCGCATCTCTAGTGCCAGCCCAGAGAGCCACTGACGGGCGCTGGCACCGTGTGCCCGCGGTCAGGACAACAGGCGGGACCAGCTTTTCAGGCACAGGCCATTTTTACCGACCCAGTACTGAACGGCTGTGGTGCATAAGCAAGGACAGGAAACCACAGGCATTTTGATGCTAACAATTTTTAAAAGTCAGCAAGACTAAATCACAAAGAATCTGTTAGCAACTGGACAATACGAAGTCCTGTTTGTTTGGATGGACATGTGTGAAATAAAGGTTCCACTATAAAGTTACTCTGCACCGTGTTCCAGTCTGAATACGCTCTGCTCCAACAACAGCCGTTCATCACCGTCATTTCTCACACTGTACGTCACAGTATGACAATGGGGAGCAGTGGAAGTTTTGATTTCCCCAAACCTTTATGCTTTGAAGCAAAATTATTCACAAGTTCTTGTCATAAAATAACATAGGCCAAATTTTGCCCCGGACATTAATTCTGTGGGGACTTAAGCAAATGCGGATTACGTCTTTCTAAAGTTCCCTGGGGAAGGGTCATGCCCACAATGGGCATCAGGCTCTCGGAGACAAGGGGATGCAGCACGTAAAAGCGGGTGTCACGCCGTACACCATGGCCTGGGCTGCTTGCAGAGGGGAACACTCGGGTTTGATACCACTACTGAACTACAGCTTAGCATCATTTAAAATCTCTGAGCCTTGTGTGACGCAAGAGAAGGGGGCAAACCTGTGAAGTGCTTGGCTGAAAGTGTTGCTCATAGGAAAAATAACGGGGTAGAATTTGATAGATTGAGAGACAAAGGAATTTTCAGAAAGGAGAAAATTCCCTATGCCTTGGCTGGATACTATGTTCCCATTTTTCTGCAGGAAAGTGCCTTTTATGTTGAATAAGGGAGCATTTTATGTATTGTTTTCTATCCATCATCTACTGGAGATCAAACCCCATCATTAGTCCTTGCAGTGAGTCACACTTTGCCTTACTGAAACGCATACGTTTGTGCAGTAAAGTGCTGTGGTGTTTAAACAACGTCCATGGGATATTAGCACCGCGACACCGCGGTGTTTGACAGGGAGCTGTCCCCGTGGCCCGGGAGGACACTGCACACCGCACAGCGATGGGTGCGCAGAGCCGTGACGTGCTGGTACCAGGGGTGGCCCGAAGCCGCCGGCCCTGCCAGCGCCCGGACTCCTGCCGCCGTCTGCTCCCGGGAGCTCTGATTTCATGGAGTGACACAAAATACACTGAAAACACAACACAAATGTGAGCTAGCAGCAGCAATACCCTGCCAGTGTGAGTCCCATTACCAGTGTCCGTCACATGCTCACCGCTGTGACACTGGGCATCCCCGGTTGCCAGGAGGGAATACAAGAGTTGATGCCAGCTCAAGCCTGTTGCTCCCTTTGAAATTCCTCGGCTGGTTATTCAGATGTTTGACCGGGGCTGGGCTGAGCCACGTAATCCCTGCCGTGCCGGCCTGGCTAACTGAGGGAGCCATTTACCCCACCGGCGGATCCACTCAGCTGCTGAGAGCTGTTGAGCTCAAACCAAGGCCACCCTCCAGTCGCCTTCGTGATGAGATCGAGTCAGCTGCTCTGCACTACTGAGTGACACATCACCCTCGTCCGTCTCCACTGAGCACTCCTCCCCGCAGGGCTTACTCAATCACACGCCTTCTAGAAAACCCGTTTGCAGTACCAACCCGTCAAAGGGGGAGGCTGCGGGTTGGGAACGACCCGCAACGCGTGCGGCACGGCCTCTCCCAAAGGGATGCTTGTGCAGATGCCGGGTGTGATGTTGTGGCAAAGCCTGACACCCCGACACCTCATCCTTCAGCAGCTGCAGGAGGCTGCGGGCAGTCCCGCCACTCACCCTGTGCAGGAGTGCGGCTGCGACTCTCCCTTTAGGGTACAGAGCCTGGCTGGAGCTGCGCAAATCAACAACAGGGCCAGTGGGTCTCATGGGAGTTGCACAAGGACCTTCTGAGCCTTCCACTGCCCATGCCTGGCCCTTCCACCGTGAGGATGCTCACCCAGCAAGGCCGCCACGCGTCTGCTTCTCATCGCTTCGGCCTCCCAGCAAGGCCACGGCAGCTCCTCCAGAAAACTCTCGGGGAGAAAGAAAATGCAGCTCAATTACTTGATGTGACCTGCCCACATACACTGAATTTTGAGGGGCACAGCGCTTCGGGTTCTGTTCACCCAGCTGGCCTTTGCTTTGCCCAGGCCGTGCGGGACTGCAGAAAGCACAGATTGTGCATGTTTCATAGCAAAGCCGCTGTGAGCGGGTGAACAGGCTGCTGGAACACCAAGCCCTGGGAGGCAGGCTGCCGGTAGAGCTGCAGGGGGTGAACCCTTCTTGTTTCAAAAGCAGCATCATTAGCCTGAAGCTAAAAGAAGCAAAATAGGGAGTAAAGTAGGGCACTTGCTAGGAAGAATATCCTCCCTTTCTTTTTGTTTGTTTTGTTGTGGGTTTTTCTGATTCTTGACAGCTATTACCACTAAACAGCAGAACCTGTGACAATACAGAGGATGTAATTGCTTTGCTCTGAGAATATGGGGCAGCATTTTCACCAAACAAGAACGGACCTGTTGGGTTGTTTTAATTCCTGGCATAGCTGGGCATGTCTTATCTCCCACTCAAAAACATGGAAATGGATAATGAAGACAGCCAGTTGTCTTGTTAGGTAACTACATCCAACTTTCACCACAGGATAGGAATTGTTGGCAAGATGTGGTATCGGTACAGAGACACTTAGTATTGCCAGCTGAATAGAGCTGTCACATTGCTTTCTGCAAATGTTATGTCTACTACTACTACAAATAGCACAGCTGAGTGATAAAACTTAAAAAATGTGAAAAAATATTTTCTCTATTTTCAAGTCTGTTTGCCTTGTGAATCTGACAGCATTTTGTTTTGTTGAAGTCCCATTCCAGGCCCACAGGGCCAGCTCTTCTCCCACCTTCACACTCCTGCTCATCACTAACAGCAGCAGCGCTTGAAAAGACTTTGCAGCAACTCGTATGGAACAGAGAAGGCAGTCTTGTTAGGTATCTTATAACCGGAAGAAAATAGGAATAAGATAACCTTATACCAGAATGTTGCCCTTAAAACACTGAAACGTGCTCTTTAATGTCTGTTGGATAAGGTCTGGCCCTACACAGGCTGAAAGAATTTCACATTGTCAGAGCCCTCCTTCCACCAACAGTCATGTCCATTTAATGCACTTCCGTAGGATCAGGTCTTTGATGACACTATTTTTAACTACATGAAGAACACACAAGTCTAAAACACCTTAACCCTCCAGCTGAGTCTATATATATTTTAAAGCCATTCAAATATGCACATAATTAATGTGTATATTACTCTGCAAAACCTAAGCAGCAAGTGCTGCAGTAAGTCTCATGTCACTAATTTCATTACTATACAAAAATATGCTACTGTAAATTAACTGGTACATTATGGTGTGTTATAAATAATTAAAACTAAAACTGCAATTGACAAATGAATGAAGCAAGAACACTTTGTAACCCAGTGTTCTTCTTACCCTACTTAATAATCTGATTTGAGTAAAGCACCAAAATAAACTGGTCTTTTGTCATCTTTCAGAGGTGTGCGAGGAGAAGCCAAAGGGAGCGATCACAGAAGTGCTGACCCACCAGGAGAAAGCTCTGCTGCTGCTGGGGGGACAGCAGGGCCTGGGGGGAGCCCACCCCACCTGGAGAGCCCACCCCACCTGGAGAGCCCAGCCCACCTGGTGTCAGAGGACGGGGATGGGGCTCCTCCAGCCCTCCCCGCTGCCACCACCGGCTGCTCCAGCCGCAGATCAGGCTCCTCCGCAGCAACATCCGCTGTACGGCTCCCCGGGCACGGCTGAGAGCGCAGGCATCATCAGGAAAACAGGCTCTGCTTTGGCGTGTGAATTCAGGGATGTTCAGCTTTTGAGACCTAGAGATGAGAAAAGTGAACAGCATGTGAATAATATCGCTGTATCTTTTAGAGGGATTTTCAAAGCAGACCCAAGGTGTTTTTCTTTCACCTTCTGAGAACTCTGCTTGCTCCATTACTTCAGTCAATAGCAAGAGTCAAATTGTTTTTGCAGATGTTTTCTACTTTTTCAATTTTATTTTTATTCTTTAATTTCACTGAAATAGCAGGTCTCTATTTTTAGATAGACATAAAAGGAGCTGACAAAACCTGCTGCTACATTATCTCCAGGTAAATTCCACTCAGCTTCTTCCTCTGAAGTACCATGGAGCTTTCCACCTGCCTTTTGTTTTTTTTTAATTTGTTGGTATTTATTTACATGACAAAAAGCTTTACCTACTTTATTGACTATCTACTGCTTATGCTGTCTGACCAGCCCTGACCTTCACTGGAACGGAGAACAATCCCCACTGACAAGTCGCTTTACATATCCGCACAGCCTTGCCTTGTGCAGTTCCCCTGGAGCAGATGGAACCCTAAGGGACTGGAACCCTCTGGCTCGGTGCGAGGTGCCTTGCACCGGCGGGCCGGGCCGTGAGCAGAACTGAGAGCGGCCCGGGAGGAGCTGGCTGGGAACTGGGCTGTGGCAGCGGAAGGAGGGATCCTGCACCCATCTGTTCCTGCTGCAGCCCCGGCCCCCAGAGCGGCTGAGCCAGGGACCGGCTGTGCTGGTACAGGCGCCCCACGGGCTGCCCTGGGGAGTCTGCACCGTGCCGGGAGAGAACGGGATGTGCTTCCCTGGAGACGGGGGCTCTGCGGAGAGCAGAATCCCGCGACGCCGTGGGCGAGGACACCGGCCGGGCTGCGCCGCCTGCAAGGACAGCTGACACTTCTCGCTTTTTATCATAACGACAGATGAATCCTGTCTCGGCTAATCCACCTGGACAGAAGAGCCGAAACACGACTCCTCCGAGCAGTAATGGGTGCTCACAGCTGTACAGGGCAGAGGCTGTTCAGCACACAGTTAACTCCCACACACCATTTCCTCCTTTTTTTATAACCATTTCTTTAGGCAAGCCTCTCTTGGTATTTTAAAAATTCATTTTAATCAATTTAAAATTAATAAAGAAACAGCGAAATCCTTAGGGCCTGAGAGCTCCAATCTCTGCCACAGTGGCAGTGATGAGTCAGCTCCACCGCAGCGGCCGAGGGACGCGCCGAGCAGCTGCAGCCGAACTGGGTCACTGGTTTGCTGCTCGCAGCCGTCTCTGCACCGGGTGTTCCCCTCTCTCTGACGAGAAGGAGCTGCTGCACACCGAGGGCACACCTGCGGGTGACACACCCGCCGGTGACACCGCATGCTGGTGACACACCTGCCGGTGACACACCCGCCGGTGACACACCCGCCGGTGACTCCTCGCTGTCGCACAGACGCTGTGGCTCTGTGTGGTGCAGGACCCGGCCTCTCCGAGCGGAGGGGAAGGGCTGTGGCCGCTGGCAGCAGGACACGGTGCCACGTGGGGTCCTGTCCCGCTCCGCAGTGCCACGCCATGTCCCCTCGGGGACTCCTGCCCCGGTCACTAACCCATGCTGCACTTGGGATGGCAGGGGAAACCAGCAACCCTGAGCCTCAGGCTCCCGCCTCCGCCCAAAGCCAAGGCTCACACCTCCACCCAAAGCCAAGGCTTGCGCCCAGGCCCAGCTCTGCTCACTCCACAGGACAACATGCACTCCCTCGGTGCCAGAGCAGAGCCGCCACACTCCCTGACTAATCACCTGGGCCTAATTGGTGTACCACAGCCCTAATGGGCAGCTCCCGCGGCAGCTCTCCAGGGGATTAACGTTAAGGCTCCGCTTTGTACACGAATGCAGCATGTGAGACAAAGCAGTCCTGTCCCGTGTGCCCGCGGCACGTGAGCCGCTCACCGGGTGTCCGTGGGCCACAGCAGCGCTTGGTGCCATCGCCCAGGGCGAGAGGGAACGCTCTGCCCCGCTGCCCACACCGAGCCAGGGCCGAGGGCCCACGGAGCCGCCGCAGAGCTCGGGCAGCACGGAGTGCCTGGCGTGCGGCGGGGAGCGCAACAGCGCTCATGGGAGCCTGCCCACAACATCCTGCGCTCCCTGCTCTCCCCTGCTGGCCACGCTCAGGCTTCCCCAGCGCCCCCTTCTCGGGCACCCTCGGGAAGGGCACAGGGACCCCTGACACCACCCGATGTGACCGACTCCTGCTCCCCGGCGCTGGGAGAAGCGCCACAGGAAAGCTGCACACCAGTCCCTTCGGGAGCAGCCAGGCCCTGCTGGAACCAGAAATGCTGCCCATCCGCTGGCAGCTACACCAAAGCCAGCTCTGAATCACCACCAGATTACAGCGCTGATCTGAAAACATCAGTGACCCGCTTTGAAAAATGAAGCGTACAGCGTCCCGCAACAGCCGCCACCACCTCCGCATCCCTGCCCGGCCCGGCTCCGGCTCCGGCAGGACGGGCGAGCAGAGAAGGCAGCTCGACCGCCCTGCCCGGGCAGCCCACGGGCACAGACCCTCCCTCCCGCTCCCCAGCTGCCGTGCTGTGTGCGGCTCGTGCAGGCCCAGACCGCGGCAGAGCGGGGCTGCACCCAGCAACGCCGCAGAAACCGCCCGCGCTGCCCCACGAGGAGCCGCCCCGCTTCCCGACACACCGCAGCTCCAAATAACAAGATGCCTTGAGTAATTAACTGAATGTTCTTTGGACAGACCTTGTAAAAGGAGCTTACACATATTAAAGAAGAAAGATCTACTGTCTATAACTTGTTCTTTACTAATAAACAAAAGGTTTGGACTGAATCCATTTTAGAGCAAACTTTTCAAGGGCCTTATGCTGAAATTATTCAATAGAAGGAACTGAACAGAGTCCAGGGCACTTGTGAGGGGCTGGCCACAAAAAGCAAGGTTTGTGGTCGGTTTGGTTTTTTTTGAAGAAAATCAAATACTCTCTCTTTTTTGGCATTAACATGACAGAGCTGTGAAGGTTTAGCAGCAGCACTGCATTAGCCTCCAAGAACCACACAAAACAACTGCTCCCTTTGCTGGATCAGCTGCTAGAGCAAGTGTTAGAGCTGCCATTATCAGAGCTGCAAAAAGGAGAGGAATTCCTCATGAATGCACTGAAGGACAAAGGATCTCTGCAGCAAGGGCTGTACAGCGCTGAGTGCTGCGACTGCAGTATCTTCGCATCCTGACACACGCTCACCCAACAGAGCCTGCTGTTCCATCGGGAGAAGTAACACTGGTAGTAAAACAAAATAATTCTACTCTATGAATTGCTATTTTTAACTTGCAATAAGAACCAAAAGCTGACGTTCTACAGTCAAGAAAGGGTGATCACAGCAACATGCAGCTCTTCTAGGCAGAAGCACAGCAGCCGCTTGGCATCAGCATTGCTACATATAACTCAGATGCTCCACTGTACTTGGAATAAACTGCAATAGCAGGCAGTTAATACTGCTGTGTGGTCTGTGAAAAATGGTGTGTAAAGGAAATATGGGGAAAACGTTGTGATTATTTAAATGACTTTGGTTTGATACCACCAGAAAAAAACCCAGTCTGAGTAAACCAGTATTTAGCCCCTCATCTTCACAAATGGCCTTTAAAGAATGAAAGAGCTGCTGCCCTCCTGTGCCTCTGCCCTGAATCCGATATTATACTCACGTGGGAGCAGGCAAAAGCAGCCACGTCATGCAGCAGCAAGAGGCACCAGGAAAGCCGGGGAGGCCAGGAGAGGCAGAGCTCCCCAACTCCTGTCCCCCAAACAACCATCCCGAGAAACCCCAAGGGAACTACAGCTGCACGAGATGACAGCCACAACCCTGCAAACAGGGGTGCTAGCAGAACACCCCCGCTTGGGCCAGGAAACCCTCAAAAGCAGCCACATCCTGCTCCAGACTGGAGGCAGCTTTGGTGCCGGCCCTTCCCCAGCTGCCGGCAGCGGCCCAGTGCACAGGGCAGGCTGCAGCTCCCCGCTCCTGGCTGTCCCACACCTAAGAGCGGGGCGTCTAATGACAGAAACTGAAGTCCTGCTTCACCAGAAGGCTGCAGGGTGACCAAGACCCTGTGCAATGGTAAACGACAGAATAAACCTGTAAAGTTTCTGCACGAGATTTCAAAAAGCTTTCCTCAAATGTCAGAGACTGAGCATCACGGGCACTCCTGAGATAAATAGCGGAATTATTTAAAGAAGCAATCCAAGCTTTCCTTACGTATCAAAAGGGTGAGAAGAGAACACAATGACAATGTCTTGTACATTCTTTGCAGGTTGTGTCTAACTGTGCTACAAACAACCGTGCGCCTTGCCCAGGACTCCCCTGCTCGTCCTGCTCACACCCTCCTACCGCTCCGAGCCGCATCTCTCAGGAGATAGGCCTGCAGGAAGACTGAAAGTCAAGGTCAGATTTTGTAGTGAAGCAACAAAAAGATTCAGTGCTTTAATGACAAAATTTGTTTTCAGTGTCATCATTCCAGTTCCCAACTGTTTTTTCCTGTTACTGGGATTAGGTCAGGGTAAAACACAAACATCAAAGCACTGTTGCAATCAAAGAACAGTTGTTTTGCTTTCTTTTCTTGGCCAATTAACATAGCTTAGGAGGAGAAAAAACAGCCCATTAATACTCAGAAGCAACCTCAGCTTTAGGTCCTAAGCTGCTTTCTATGATTTGGGCTGCCACAGGAACAGGACAGGGTCCGAGTCAGGCCCTGGGGGCTGAAGAACATCTCTGTTTGCCCTTTCCACTTCTCGTCCAGAGCTGCTGTCCTCCCAAACTGCCAACACAGCCAAGAGAACAACTCCATACAAGTTTTTTTGAGGCAGTATTCATAGAGTGCATTGTCCTCAAGCGTCTGATGCACCCAACCCAAAAAGCATCTGCTACAGAAGGTAAATAAACCTGACATGAGTCCAACTGTAATAATAATTAGTAACTACGAGGAAGGCAGCTCTTCCCTCCCAGAGTGTGCCAACACACACTGCTCCCGACTCACCCCATTCAAGGCTATGGTATTACTTTGGGTTCATGTCAACAGAGGTAAGAGCACATTTGTTGCTTCTTTGCTTGATTTTGTCAGCCTGATCCCTGCACACAGGAAGGATCACTCCGAGCAGTTAAGTGATTTATTTTAATTTCCCCCAGTGGCCAGTTTCAATTTATGATAGTGCACATTCAGTGGTGCAATAGTGCAAAGTAGTCTTTAAGGAAAATCCTAACAAGAAGCTCATTAATTACTCAGAAATATCTCCTCAGCATGCTGCAGAAAAGAAGATGGATTTCTGCCCCAATCGACTTTTACATTTCACATATCCATAACTGTAGATTTAGTCTGTTGCACAAAAGGACACCTATGGATAAAGAAGCTCTTCCAAGCTCGCTGGACCTGCTGCGCTAGGTCTCGGTTTGACCCGCTGCTCTCCACCCGAGCAGGGGCGATGCGGGAGGAGGAGTGGGAGGCGGGTTTGGCGCTGCCGTGACCCACACCGGAGCTGGGGCTGCAGGCCGGTGCAGCCGCACGGGAACGGGACATTACGGGTCAGCCATGCAGGTGTGAGAATGCTTGCCAAGAATTTCTTAAAGCAAGAGCATAAACCACATCTTGGGCAGCAGTTAAATGCGAAGAGCAAAGCAGTGGACAATATACATCTATATAAATATGGGCTTGCTGTCACATTCTGTATAAACTAATCAGTCCTTAGCCACCACAGACCCCTTTGCTCTGCATTCCCTGAACCTTAGTTTACTTGCCAAGATGTTATCCAGGCTTCCGTGGTTACAGTTATTTATCTGAACCTTTACATCTCATCTACACTCTAACCTCCACATTTACGAAGGGGAAACTTTTCCAAATCTTTAGGTCAGAGGAAGCTTTGTGGGTAAATCCCATACCCATCTTTGAAAACGTAGCGTTTGCATCTCCTTTTCCATTTGCAAGGAAAATGAAAGAGTTGTCCAGCCACAACAGCTGGTATATGGGACACTGAGACAAAGAACATCTAAAAAAGAAATAAAAACCAGTTTCTGCACTGTGCAGATTTTACAACACTTATTTCTGTAGATTTTCTTTCTCTATAACGATGGTGGTGCCAAAGCTTACCAGCTACATCTACCCGTCTAACGGAATGGTGTCCACACACAATTGCAGAGGAGCTGCCAAACACAACAACAAATGCTCCAGCACGCGCTGATCCTCAGCAACTTCATGAGCTACTTCCTAAAATGAAACGGAAGTGCAAACAAATAACGACATCTACTGTTGTTTATGCCCTGTATCAGTGATGCCACCAGGAATTCTATCTTCTCATTGCTCTCCAGACGCAGTTGAGGAATCGGGTGTCAGCGTATTCACTCCTACTGCTTCTGTCTTCAAATGGTGGCAAACTACTGCCCTTGAAATCAGTACTAACAACATTTCACAGTCTGAACGCAACTGGTGACAACCTCATAAGAACAAACTCTTAAAAGATACTTAAGCACCAAACTTCCATTGATTCATAGGAAATTATGACTTTGAACACACTCACTCTGGTCACAAGTTGCCATTAAAATTTTGTGAGGTAAACTACAAAACACGCTTCTAAAACTACTTTCTTCAGCAGGGTCTTCTTCTGAAACCGGCTTGTGCCTGTCACTGCTCAGTACAGCCAGTTCTGCAACCAGACTGCCGTTCGCAAACCCTACCCTCTACCACACTGCAGGTACTCCGTACACAACGGGGCTCCCAAACAGCTCTGCAGTACAGCAGCAATCTTCCAGGAACAGGAGGGCTGGTTCATCGTGGCAATACTACAGTGTAAAGTCTTCACTCTGGGGCATGTCGGAGTCCCTCGGCCCTGCTGGTAAAAGGCAGAGACACAGAAGGATTAGACCTTGAGAAGGCGATGGGAGTGAGACGCACAATCTTCGTTATCTTCTCCAGCTTCTGAGCACAGCATGCCGTCTGAATCTTTCCCCAAGTATATTTCTCCTGGTTTACTACATTAAACCATTTAATAAATCAGCAGAGGGGCTGTGAATAGGAACTGATTACGTATTTGCTCCTTCAGTGTCTGGACAACGGTTTGCACTGAACCAGTCTCTTGCTGATAAGAACAGAGACACCCAAGAACAAAACTAAATCTACTTCCAGTTACTTCTGTGGAACAGAGATGATCTTAAATGTCCAGTACGTGCCCTGCAGCCTGTGAGACATGGTGCTTACTAACTGAAAAGCATTAAACACTACAGTTTCAAAGATGTTTTTTGTTTCTATTTGTTCAATATTTTCAAGGGTAATACATGGAGATAAAAAACGAAGTGACTGGTAACAGATGATTCGGAATTGCTGGCTTTGGTAGCATGAAGGGAAAATGCAAATGCATTATTGAATGAGCAGAGCAAACAGAAGGCTCAGTCACCCCACCCAACCCGAAATATACACAGAACTTTGTTCAGAAGCTGGTGTTACCTTTATTCAGCACAGCCTAGTTATTACCTTAAATATGCAGCACATTTTCAGCATATTTAGCTTACAGCAACTTCTGCCATGAGCCTGAGAGTATATTAAAGGGTATTAGTAAGAGTGATTATAAAGCACCTACTAGATCAAGGAGATTCTGCTGTAATATTTTAATTTTCATTTAAATTATAATTTACACCACTCTGCTAACAAAAGGGAAAAGGGGCACTGTAAACGTAGCAGTAAGCACACATATCTTCCTTTATTCCTCCCTATTTTTAACTTGTGGTTAAACTTGATATACTTCTAAGTGCAAGTAGATTAAAGCTCCATCTAGTGCCAGGGTCTCGGAAGTTACTGAAAGATTTGCAGTCCAAAAATAGCAAACGTGCTCACAAAACTATCAAGCAGCGCAAGCCGAGCATCTGAAAGGTGTCGCGCAGACGACGAGCAGCGTGTCAAAATTGCAGTGTATAAGGGCTCAATTTTAAAGCTGCTGTCTCTTGGACCAAACAGAGAACCCCATGGCCCCATGCTCCCCGCACCGGAGACAGCTCCGTTGGCACCCAGCACTGCCCAGCGGGTCCAGCCTGGAGCAGCACAAACACAGCAGGTTTCAGGATGATTTCAGGACTGAAACTCTGGATTTCAGCACTTGAATTCCATTTTTAGATGTATGCCCCAGCTACATTCTCTCTTCTTTCAGCAGAAAATATGACACCAGCTGCCATCCTTGAAGCAGCGTGAAAGTAAGATCACTGGTTTAACTCTGCAAAGGAACTTACTGTAGCGATATTTAATAGTAGTTGCACTGTGGCAAAAAAGGTCTTACTGATTAATGCTGGAAACACCTGAAGAGTGCATTAAGTTTAACAACGTTTTAACTGCAGTTTGAAAACCACCTGGGACATGTGTTTGTTTGTTTTCACACCCTTCAGAAAAACTACCCTACAACTACCTGGAAATCAGATCAATCACTGTTTTCTGCAGCTACTTCAGAAGATGTTTGTCCAGAGCGGGATGCGGCTCTGGACCAGGAGACACCAGGGAAGGGAGGAGGGAACCGCAGGGGGGACGCGGCCTCTGCTCTCAGCTCTGGGAAACACAGAGCACCCGTCTGCAACTTATCCGACTATTTGTGCTTGAGAGAAAAGCACACAGCTATGGCAGAAATAACTCCCTGAGTGCTGAAACTAAGTAGTACTTCAACTATCAAAAATTTACACAAAAAATATTCTCAACATTAAATATACATATACTGTCTGTTCTTTGGTGAGCTGACAGCAGGCAGGCTGACTGCTACTCATAGCTACAATTGAGTACTTCATGCCTAGAGAGAAATTTGGTACTAAATTAAAAGAAATTGTAAAAAAATAAGCAAACAACAACAACAAAAACCAACACCCATTTAGCCATTTTTGCTTAATTAAAAATAATCAGAGATTCGTAATTTTACAGAGCATTGTATGGTTGGAACTGTGTGATTTCTCTGAGAAAATATGACTTTTTATACTTCAGAATTATTATTAAATGTTTTTGCAGATAGTGAATGTTTTGGGTAGACATTATATATGACAGCGATCCAAAAATCCTTTGGATTTTAACAAATAACAAGCATCAACAGCAAAATTATTTGTGGTCAGAGGATAAAGCATCACCCAGACAGACATATTTAGAGATACTGCCACCGAAAGAAAGCTGAACGAAGGAAATAACAAGCTGAACAAAACTTGGGTGTTCCCTGGCTGAAGAAGCTGGTAGATGGGACGAGCAGCGCTGCAAACCCCATCACCCGGTGGGCTGGAGGAACACATGGCTGCGGGTTCGGGTGCGTTTTCCTGATGTGTGCCAGCATCAGCCGTTAAAATGTGAGGCTATATACCAGTCAACTTCGGTGGGGAAAAAAAAAAATGAAGCCCCAGAAAAGTTAAATGATGTTCTTTTTCATCCAACTTCATTTCCCAGCGCAGTCAGGGAAGCTTGTGCAGGGATCACAGGTACACACTTCATGGAGTAACGATAACCCCACTGCACAAATATCCATACAAAGGAACGCGTCAAGAGCCTGTGCTTGCTCTGCTCCTGCTTCCTCTCCCTCTAACTTTGTGCTTCTCCAACTCCCTTAGCACATTTCTTAGCCTTAGTTTTCACTTTTCAGATTAACTTCCATACAACCTTTCACCCACTGAAATAATCAGTTAACAAAGGAATGTAATGAGTCACCACTGAGCTTGGATAAAATGAAATAAATAGGAGAGCTTGAAGATGCTACCGCCTTCCCTCCACTATATTCAAGCCATCTACAAACTTACTGAATTCCATAGTACAAATCCTGTTTGATAATTGAAAAGTTAACAGAGGGATCCATATTTGGGTCCTGTTTGCTGCGTTTAAAGCAAAACAAACTACTGCAGGATCTAAGTGCACTGAGGAGCCCAACACGTGACGAACCCGAATGCTCGCAAAGCTGGGTCACACAGCCTAACTGAACGTTCACTCATGCAGGGACCCTGGGAGACACCATTAGAACCAGAGACCACCTGTCCGAGTAAGAATGTACATATTGGATACTTTAATTTCTAGAATTAAGGTTTATTTTTTGTTGGCCACCGGCAAAATCAAGGAAAAAAAAATCCAAAAACCAAGCAAAGTCCATGACTTTGGCCATCTTTTTTAGTGCTCTGGCCAGTCTATAAATCAAATCCATGAAGAATTGTCCTTCCTCAGATTTAAAGCATTTCTAAAAGCCACTTAAACGGAAAGAATCTGATACCCTTATCATCTGACACAGCAACACGGCTAGCATCTGATTTTAAAAGTTACATTTTAGGTTTGTTACATTTCAATTTGATGGTTAAATAAAGGATAAGGAAGGGAAATTCTTAACTACTTACCTTATTGATCCTTAGAAAGATGAAGGTTTTGCTGAGCGACGTATGCTGGTAAAACCTCACCAGACAAACCTCTTCCACGGAGACGAAACTCTCATCCGCACACAGAGTTAAACCACCTTTCCAAATCATGCAAGACACACCAGAAAAGCATCTTTTCTCCAGAACTCTCGGGATGGTTTCAAGTGCTGTGTGCAGGGCTCTCAGCAGCACAACCACGGCTGCGCCAGCGCTGCACGGGACCCTTTTCGTGCACAGCTGCCGCCACAGAGTAAAGCTTTGCACTGCGGTCTGAGCTAATGATTGCGGCATTCTGTACCACCGCATTTTTACAGCTAGCTTCAAGTTTTCCTCCCATTAATGTGTTATTTTTATAATTTATTTCCAGCTGACACTCATCCCAGCCTTCCGTGGCTTCCTCGCGTTTCAGCCAAGTCCGTTCAGCAGCTGCGGAAGGGCCCTGCAAAGCCCGTTTCCCGGTCCTCACCACGCGGTTACGACAGACGGCTCCTCGCTTCTTGGCTTTCCATCAGCAGAAGTGAATCTGCTAACTCGGAACTCTTCTAAATCAATGCTACCCGCTGCACTTCCGAAAGCGGTTGCGGTGGGAGCCCGGCGGGTCGGGGGGAAGCGGCGCCCGCCGCTCCGGCTCCAAAAAGTTCAGATTTCACAAAGAAGTCAAGCTGCATTCTGCCAATGGTCATGTGCCATTCCTGTCTACACATAAATGCTCGTTAAAGCCATCTCCAAATGGGCCAATTTGGTGAAAAAGAGGAAGAACCTGGGACATGGTAGGAAATCTTACTGGCTGTCCAACCATTTTGACCACAGCAGCAGCAGCTCTGGTAGTTACAAAGCCTGACAGAAAACTGCAAGTTATTTTACTAACAAAACATACACCCTCCTTCAAGTCTTTGGCCAATTTCAACTTTTACATAACTAATATGAAAGCAGTCAAGCTTCTCACAAAGCTATAAATAGTACGCCCTGGCTCAGCACAGTCAGTACTTAGAATTCTTTCAAATGATTATTTTTCTTAGATGTGATCCAACATAAATTTTAGACAAAGTTCTGAACTGAAGCAAAAAGACTAACAGCTGTTACAAGCCATATAAAAAACCCCAAACTGTGGCTGCAGTGCGCAAATCCCTTCCAGAACGAAAAACTACCAGGCAGAATGTAGAAAGAGACTAAACCACAAGAAATCACGATTTAGCAACTATTTATCGTACATGTATAGCTTATGTTCAGACAGCACCATTTCATACATCAGTCCAGGTCCTGATGTTAAACCGACGCATTACACTTATCAATTTCAACAATATTTTGTTTATATATAAATCCTTCATTTAACAAATGTCTCAGATTCCAGTTAAGACTTGTAAGAAAAAACAACACTGGAACTCCTCTCTCTCACAATCTTTAACACACAGAGTACATCCTCATTTTCTTAAACAATAGTGTCTAGACAAGTAGCATTATAACAATTGTGTAACACAGAACACAACCAATGAGGCACCTAATAGTGAAAACAGAATTAAAGGATTACGACTTTTAGAAAAAGCACTGGTGACTGCTGAATCTGCAAATTATACAAGGTACCTGGTAGTTTCATAACATTAAATAACGGTAACTCAATTTAGGCTTCACTTTCTAAATACATTACTAGAGTCACTTCACAAATAACAAGACCAAAAGCCAAGCTACCAAGCAGGTGGCAAATCCTCTACTCTCACCCATCCATTTATGTTCAGGAGATCCCGGACTTCCACGCAGTTATTTTCGATTTACATCATTAGAAGCAGACAACTGTATTTCCTGTATTGCTAACACAGTCTGCTCATCAAAACAGCGCTCATGCCACTGATTCCCTGGTTTACGTAGCTGTTCCAAAAGGTGATATTCCCCACAAAGCAGTGGTACCATTACTAGACCCACTCTGCACTCTTTGACGTGCAGGTGAAACCTTTGGTTGGTCACCGCGGCAAGGCACGGAGCACGTGTACGGACAAGGCCCTGCGGTCACCACGGCCGCCCCACGGCCGGTAGAGCAGCAGCGCCCGGGGCAGCGCCGCCGCGTCTCTGCCTCCCGCAGAACGGGCTGGAGCCGGGGCTTGGAAACGCAGGCCTGGTCCTCGGCAGCAGGGACGGACAGACGGGTGGAATGGTGCACACGCGGCGAGGGACCTCTGAAGGCCTGGAAACCCCAGATTCTCGCGCGAGATATCTCCATGCTTGTTCCAAGCAGCCTGCCGCACACATGCAGCCCACCTTTCCTTAATCGAAGGATAACGACGCTAGCAAAGAGGCGGCTCCAAAACGTCCCTGGGTTCAGGGCGATAGGATACGGTGCCTGCCTCTATATTCATTAAATCCACTCACTAAGTCGAACAATTTGGAATCCTTATTGCAGCTTGCAAAAACAAACAAAAAAACCCTCAAAACACATATACACAACAAACAAGTGCGTCTAAAAACAATGGACCCATCAGCCTCCCGCGCATTTCCGATGGATGCATTCCGTTCTGTGCAAATAACGGTGTGAAACTGGGGCCTCCCACAGAAAAACGTTAATGAAGAGAAGTGGCCCTCAATGGCCACTTCAGACAGAAGATCACTTTTCCTCCTTCTCATGGAAGGAATCTGCAGAGAGATGACAATGAAGGCAAGCCAAACTTCACAAAAAGCTTTAGCTATTTAAAAAGCCGAAAGCAAACTTTAAGCCTGTAACTCTTCGGTAGACAAAATGACACAAGGACATTTTTGGTATACAAGGATGTTAAAATAAAACAAATACTTATGGAATTAAGCTAAAAGATGCAAATAAGCTCTTTTGTAAGTATCTAGTAATCTCAGCCACCTCTGTTAGATCCAAACAAGTCAATCCCGTGACAACTGAACTAGGTGTCAAAAGGGCTAAGAACACCCTGAAGTATTCTGTAGGGATATTCATAGATACCTGGTGAATGTTCTTCCTGGGGATATAACCTCAGGACAAGGCAGATTCAATTGTTGTGTACTACGCCTTGGCATATTCACGTGTAAGCTCTAACTCCATGAATTAAAGCTTCAAAGTTAAGTACATGGACCGCCACTTCACATCCCACCTGCCTCCATTTCCCAGAGAATCACGGCAGATATCAAGTAAAGCAAAACCATCCTGCTCAAAAAGGAGGTGACCCTGCCCCTCCAATTTAAAATTTAAGCAAGACCGAGCCATTGCACTAAACCATGCCCTTGAAGTTGCAGGTGAACGGTGCCCAGAGACAGCATCACTGCAGCAAAATACTGGTATCAGACCTGGACCTCGTACAAAAGAACACAGAAACTAAGGTATTTCAACAGAAACTTGGTGGAACCTGGAATAAAATGTGAAATGGCCACTTACAAAACCACACAGAAATAAAATATAGTAGATGCTAGTGTGCAAGATGAGGAGCCCACCAACTTAGTACAAGATCGGCAATTTGATACAGAAATGCTGTTGCTATGCCGGAGATGGGTTCAGGCGGCGGGACAGCCGTGTGGTCAAGTACCAGCAGTGTGGTCAAGTACCAGCAGTGTCACCAACGGGCTTCCCCAAGATCCTCACAGCTTCTGAGTTACGCAAAAGAAGGCACAGAACATATAGAAATAAAACACAAATGCAACCAGCTGGGCGAACGTTGCCTCCCAAGAGGGGAGAGGGGTCCGCAGGAGGCCAGGCCCTGCCCTGCTCCGGCAAACTGCCGCTGTGAGCCGGCCTGATCGGCGCTGAGAAGCAACAGGGCTTGCCCCAAGCACCGACCAGGCTTCCAGAAGCGAGAACAGCGCAATTTCTTGGTCGTAAGAGCAACGTTCCAACTGCCACAACCGAAGGGACCGCGGCGGGAAGGCGGCCCGGCAGCCGGTACTCACCCCGGCCCGGCCCCTCGCGGCGCTCCGGGCAGAGCAGGCGGCGGCATCGCGGGCGGGCGGCGGCCGGGGGGCTCGGGG
>VWYH01004638.1:166636-195933 GCA_013399365.1 Pampusana beccarii
AGGCCCGCGGGCAGCTGGCGCCGGGCCTGGCGCCGGGCCGCACCGGGACCGGGCTGGCACACCGGCGACAGAGCCCGGTCCTGGGCACTCTGCGGGGAGCAACGGGAAATCCACTGTCCCATCTCCCAACGCGAGACAGAGTGCTTGCTAAAGAGAAATAAAGAAATAAAATACTGCTGTGCTAACTGTGCACTTCTTTCTTTGACAGCCGGTAGAAATAGATATGATTGTAGGAAAAGACCGAGAGGGTTTCTTCACCAATGGTCTGACCCTTGGTGCAAAGAAGTGCTCTGTGATCAGAGATAGCCTGTATGTCGATGGTGACTGCACAATGGACATCAGGACAAAGAGTCAAGGTGGTGAGCCAACGTACAACGTTGCTGTAGGCAGAGCTGGCCGAGGTAAGCATGATTTTCTTCACTTTCAGATCACTGAATTAGGAATGTGACCCTAAGCATAGGCTTCAGCTGTGGAGAACACCACCCTCCTGCGCTCAGTGGCTGGTTTTGGGCAGTGGTGCGCGGGGGCGGGTGGCAGTGCTCTGGCTCACTAACCGACTTCTGCCTGGGAATGGCAGTTGTGATCGCAGCCAGGCGCTGGGCAGGGAGGCGGTTAAACACGTCTCTGACCAGCGGGAAGGAGCAGACTGTGGCTCCAAGTAAGCTTACCAAGTACGTGATAACTTGGTATCTAAAGCTTAGGGCAGTGATCTGTTAATGATTGGTAGGGAAACTAGCTTTTCCTTGTAAACTTCTCAATAGAAAGTTTATTCTGCAAAGAGGTGAATTCCTTGTATGAGCTACTCCTACTTGCTTTTAACAAGTTTTACGCTCTCTTCTGGCACTTCCTATCGAGCTCTGTGAAGTTTATCTTCAGGCAAAAAAATCTCGTCCAGTTTGGTATCATTGAGAAACTCACTCTATGCTGGTACAGCTACTCCTTGTGCTCCTCATTTAACTTCTGGGGAAACCCATTAAGAGGAAGGCACTAGTTTTGGATGTGAAAAATATGCCTCAAAATACTGACTGTTCAAAATATCTGGCCTAGCATTTTTTGGCCGGCAGTGGAACAAATTGGTGAGCAATGGACTTTTGCTTATAAGACCAAAACTAGAGCAGAATTTGTCTATAGGCCAAGCTGGGTGCCAGCGCTCCAGGAGGAACGTTTGCAGCGCTGAAGTGAAACAAGCAGAGCTGTGAGTGCTGCACACAGAGAGGTGCAGGGAGTGCGTGCGGGCTGTGCGAGTGTATTGCCACGGCCGTGCACAGTCACTGCGGGCTGGGACCTGGCCCTGCGGGTCGCACCTGCGGGTGACACCTGCTGGTCACGCCTGCTGCGAGCCAGCACACCTCAGTCGTGGGAGCAGGGGTCAGCAGCGAAATCTTCTGCATTTTGTCTTACACAAATAGCACGTTTTGTAATTGCATCGTGGCATGAAAAGTCTCAGCCCAGGTCTGACCCCGTGGGCTTTTTGCTGGTCCCATGGCAGTTACTGTGGTTCTCACAGCACTACAGATCAGAGTACGGGCACATTCCCTTTCTGGTCTCCAGCACCTCCCTTTGTGCCCTTGTTTTTCTGAGGTGCAGCCAGGATTTCCTGGCTGCTGCTGCTGCTGCTGGAGAGGTGCGTGATGCTTTTTTGAGGTGGTTGGTGGCATTTTTCTTAGCAGTGAACTCTTAGGGCTTGCATCATTGTGTAATATCCGTGAGGATAACTCATGCCTCCTCCAGCCCTGTCTACATCTGTATTTTTACAAAAGTCCCGTTAAACAAGCTTGATACCCAAATACTAAATCTTGAATTTGAGTGTGTTTATTGCACTGCCTAAAACTTGTTATTTCCTTGTCTAACACACTCTTTTTAAAACTTTTCTCTTTTCTCTTTCAGTCTTGGTCTTTGTAATGGGCAAAGAAGGGGTCCATGGAGGCGGATTGAATAAGAAGGCATACTCAATGGCAAAATACTTGAGAGACTCTGGGTTCTAGTTGCTAGGCAGACTGTTAAGTATTAGGGGAAGATTGCTATTAAACTTTCCTGGTGGTGAGCTTTAAACCTTACATTCTGGAAACTTTATTAGCAATGCAGGGTGATGGGGTATGAACCTGTGTCTCCTTTGTATCCCTTTGTTGGTGGGGAAAGGTGTTTGGGTTTGTTGTTTTTCTTTCTTTTTTTTTTTTTTCTTTAATTCTGTTCATTTCTGTTTTGTTTCCTTGTGTACTCCAGCATTGGTTATAGTCATGGGAAAGGAAGGTGTCCATGGAGGGACACTCAACAAGAAAGCGTATGAACTGGCTTTATACCTGAGGAGGTCTGACGTCTGAGCAGCCTCTCCCCATCACCGAGCAGCTTCTGCTCCACCACCCATTGTGCTCAGTGCTACCAGACTGTAGATGGTAGTTTGTGGTTTTTATTTACCCATTTCCTGATGTCCTAGTTCCAGTTACCCCCTGTTCATTTCTATGTTAACCACTGTATGTAACCAAGTCCCGTATCTGGCACCATCACCGCACCACAAAGACGATATGCATGATACCTTGAGAAACTCTTGGGAGGGGAATATGCCAAGTGTAGGCTTTGCTTTGGCTTAGCGATTAGTGTGATACTGACAACTAAAACAACTCAAATACTAAACAAGGTGCCGATTGTACAATCTAATTTGATCAATGCCTCTTCAGCACTTTGAGCAATGACACAGCTCACGAGTCTTCCTTTGATGGAGCGTGGTTGGGAGGAAAAAAGTGCATGCATATCTTCTGTCCCTCGTTTTTTGTTTTTAATCCACGTCCGTTTGCTTACACCCATTTTTATAGTGCCTGGTTTGTTTAACCAATTTGCCACTCAAAAGCTATTAATGTTACACTAGTTTTGTCATTGCACTTCACTGTAGGCTTAAGTCTTTTATTTTTCCTTCACGATGTCTGAAGCTCGTACTGATTAACAAGTGCAATCACAAAACTATGAAAGGGTACAGATGCACTTCCTCCCATGACCTTAAAACCACCGTCCCGAGCGGATCCCCAGAGACATTCCATCATTGCAATAGCTCAGGCACTTTTTTTTTTGCCAGCTCCTGTTCTGTAGTTGACCTGTGGAAGGCTGCCATTATGGACATGAGATATCCCACCATAACCATCTGGAGTGTGTCTGGTTTCAGTTTTTCATAGGACCAATTTTAATTTGCAGCTTGGGGGTTGTGGGGTTTTCGTTTTTTTCCCTGGTTTTCGATCTAAAAGTGCGATGCCGTTGTGGAGAGCTGCCCTGGCGCTCGGTGGGCAGCTCTGCTCCCCTCGCGTGGGGGCGGCACTTGGAAACCTAAACTGTCAAAATGATGCCATTTCAAATTCAAACTCCTCATTCGGCCTGTCCCACCCTTGCTGCAGAAATCATGGAGTGAGCTGCCTTGTGCACCAGTCATCTGAAATGTCTGTAACCAAACCCTCAGTCCAGGCTCGGCACTGCCGCGTGTCCATGTAGAGAGAACTGCAGAACTCTGTGTTCAAAGGAATAGATGGGAGATGGTATTGGTTGGAATAACTGACTTGGCTGTCTTGTGATGAGTTTTTTAATATGTATTCTGTGCCATACTATTGTTTAAAAAAAAAAAATGAACTGTTGCTATTGTGAGATGGATTTTAACTGACTAGGAGGGTTTCTTTCGAATGGCACTACTTAGGGACATTCTAGTATTTGCTTCTGTTGTTGGGCCTTGTGGATAATGTACAGATTTAAACAAATTCTTGTTGCTGATTTGTCCATTTCTTTCCCTGCACTTTGTTACATCTGGGATACAGTCTAACTCATCTGATTTAATATGCATTTCAAAAAATGCCATAACTATTAAAAACACCTTGTTTACAGACAGATGAAATAAATTTATTCCAACCAAACGAAATTGGACTGTTGGTGATTTTTTTCCCCGCGCAGGCGCCCTGGCGGCTCTTCCGGCGTGGCTGACGGTGGCTCCCGGTACCCGTGCAGCTCAGGGTCTGTGAGACAGCAGCAGTCGGATGAGATCCCTTCAGCTGAAGGCCAGGCAGGCTGTGGGGTAGATCTTCTGAGATCAGGAGCTGCTTTCTTGTTGCTTAGCTCGCCATTTATCTGGCTCCACAAGAGGGGTTCCCTGCGAGTACCCAGTGCAGCTGGGGGCTGTGTCGGGGCACCTGCTGCCCAGGGCTCCCCGTGGCTCTGGGGGTGGCGGAGGCAGAAAAGCCCGAACTACAGCTGTTAGTCTGGAGCTCAGGCTGGGCTTTTCTCCTGCCAGGGCCAGGTGTGTGCCACCTGGGCCGTACCCTTAGAGCGCCTCTGTTCTCCCCTGCAGCTCCAGCCTAAGTGCGGTACCGCTGCCTTTGCTGGTCACTAGCTCCTAACCAAACCCTTTACACACAGTGTTCTCTTTGGCGAGTTGTGTCCAGCCCGTCTTGCCCAGCTCAGTGCCAAGTTAGGACAGATGAGAACGAGCCCTCAGCAAGTTTACGTTTGGTAGTAACTAGTACAGAGCATGCAAACCTCTCACTTCCCCCGTGAAATTGTTAGTGTGTGAATCCATGTTTTGTTCTGTATCTAAACCCAGTTCAGCTTTTTGGGGGAGGGTGTCCATCCCTGGCATTTTTCTGTGGTACGGCCAGAGCTGGAATTCACCAACGGCAGCTCAGAGGCAGGAACACAGAGTTGGCAGTGCACACAGAGTGTTTTCCAGCCCATCACATTATTTTAAACATAATTCCTTTCTGATCAGCTCCCCTCTCCCGAGCAGGTGCCTGCAGGGTTCTCTGTGTTACACCCTTTTACTTTTTCTTGGTAAGAATTAGGTGTTGCCCACATTTTTAAACGCGTATGCTGTTGGATTTCCACAGCAGAATGGTCTGGCTGGGCTCTTCGTAAAATACCTTCCTTCGATAACCTGGACTCTCAACAAATGTTACACTTCAATTTCCGAATTAATAGACAATTTATCCAGCAAGTTTTAATGTAATGTACAAGTTCTGCTTTGAAACGCTAAGAAATGCTCAGCCTTCCAAAGTATTTCTATTCCTTCTTTAATTTTCATTTTCATTCTCACTGGCAATGGCAAGAGATGTGAAGTGTACCTGTGGCACCGGGGCAGTGTGGCAGGAGTATCACTGCAGCGTTCAGTGCCAAGGCCTGCTGACATTAAATTTACACTAATACCATTAGGAAATTTAGAAAATGGAACAGGTTTTTTTACAAACATACAGCATATTTGGGATGGAAACAATATCCTTTGCTGCACACATTTTCTCTGTATAGCATGGAGAACAGCAGCTGAGAAACCAGTAACGAGAGCATCATTTTACTTTTTGCCACTGCAGCGAACACTACAGCCAGTCACATACAGCACGTTATCAAGTTGACTTCAGTTTGCGGTTCTGGACCTCTTAATGTTTTGGGGTGCTTGGAATACAATTCTGAATGAACACATAACACAGCAACAGCAGGAACCTGGTTTAAGAAACATCTTTAGCTTAGCAAGTTTTCAGAAACCAGTTTTCACATTTAGACTTAACTTAGACATACGCAAGCAGAAGTGGAATTTTACATTGTGAAAATATAATTGTAGATTGTTTGTCATTAACCCTGTGGATGGCTGGTGGCAGTGGTATGAAGATGCATCATTCTTTCATTATTATCCTTTTCCCGTGCCTCATGCTGAGAAATCCCCTTTCTCTGCCCATAGTGTGTTGGGTCAGGAATTACAAACAGCCCCTCACCTGATCCCCATGGCCAGGCTGCAGCTCGCTGGTTCAGGTCGGAATAGCGAGCCCCAGCCCATGGGGTTTGTCCCGGCGCGGGGACGCAGCGAGGACACCTCAGGGACACCTCAGGGACACCGCGGGGACACCACGGGGACACCACGGGGACACCGCAGCTCTGCTCCCGTCCCACTGACACCCACACCAACCTCACACTAAACGTGAACGCAACTCCAGGTTCCCGTGTAACTCAGTCCCGCACACAACACCCCCCGTACAGCGCCTGGCGACACACGGCACAACACGGGCCAGTGTTCACGGAGGGATGTTCTGCATCTTTAAAAACACTTGAATAGTAAAGGTAGAAGAGCACATGATGAGCATAATGCAGAAATTCAATAAATTCCTTTTGATACTTAAAGTGGAAAACATGTTTATTAACATTCTTTCAAGCTTTCCTTATTCAAGGCCATATAAAAAAATCTCTGCGTTTTGATTATATGTATGTTTTTGCTTTCTACATAGTTACAGAGGTATTATATAGCATCTCCTTTTCTCATGATACACTGGTAAGCACTGAGTTCTGTTAACAGTTATAAGCACTTGTTTTCAGATCAGGTATTTGAAAAGAACAATTTTTCTATATACATAGTTTAGCAGACTAGTGCAGCATAAAATGCTCTTTAGTAGGAGGTATATGAGTTGAGGATCAATAGAATACTCATCCAAAATTATTTTCTATGTGTAACTAAACCTCTGGTTTGGTCGCCCCCTGCCCCCCCAACTCCCAGCTCACTCCTGGCAACCAGATTGCTCTGTGGTACCAGTGGGATAATTCCTGTGTTCAGGGTGGATCTTACCTTGAAAACTGCTCAAAACTAAACACGTACTCTAGGTTTCCACATCCCAGGAACTGCTCGATGGATCTGCTTAAACTCAGGTACTGTGGCAAACTCCACATCACTGCTTCGAGATAAAAGTGGAATTTCTTCCACTTTGTTTTGAAACACCAGCGTATAGAATATTGATCTGTTCTACATTTTTCTTTCAGTAGTGGTGACAGTTTTTAGGAAAACTCTATACAAACATGCAAATACATTTTTTGTTGGGCTTAAGGGGTAACACATACCATACACGTAATAAATATTGCTATCGGGATGACCCAGTTGTTGCTACAAAATGGAAAAAAAGTACTTCCAGATAAATCCCATTTCAACAAGATACATTTAGAGTTTGTGTGATATTTCTATTGATATAAACTATTAACGTTATTCATTAGCGTTGTGAAGTCCAGTTAAACTGTTCATTTTGAGAAGACGGAACGTGACTGAATACTTGAATCAAAAATAAATCTAACCATAATGATTTAACCATAGTACTACTACATGAAATGCTGCTCCTACCCAAGAAACCAAGTGGATTACAGATTAAAATATATTCCCTACATCAAGGTTTGTCAAGTCTAGCCTTAGGAACCCTTTGTTTGGACAGTGCTCATCATCAGGAGCCTCAGACAGTGTTGGCCGCCCTGAACTCCCTCTCGTCACTGGGCTGCAGTTGAACCACTACGCTCTCCTCGTTTATCCCGTTTTCTGCATCGCTGCTGTCACCGTTGTCATTGTCATCCTCCTCGTAGTCCGAGGACTCGGTGACGTTCTGGTGGGAATGGGACTGGGCCAGCGCCCCGAAGGACTGTGTGCTGACCGAGGCCAGCGGCCGCAGCAGCGGCGTGTTCTCAGACACCTCGTTCTCCTCCTGGCTGCTGTCCGTGTCCGAGTCCGAGTCCCCCTGGGACGGGACCACCTTCTGCTTGCACACGGGACACGTCTTCTTGGTTTTTGTCAGCCACGGGTCCACACACTTGCAGTGATACGCTGTTAGAAAACAAAATGCAAGTACATCATTATTTGAGCGAAAAGGACAAGGAAACCTGCTCAGTCATATTTATGTTTAGTAACACAGGAGAATTTTAGAATTTAAGTCATACAAAGAATTTTAGTTACACATTTGTTGGCACGTAGACTGCCCATCCTTACGTGTAAAACACCTAACAGATGAGGATCTCGGACACAGGGACATATCCATGTGAACGAATCCCAGAGCAGGCCTGCAATGGGCCACACTGCACAAAACAGCTGTAAAAGCGTCTGGAGGAGCTCCAGCCACTTGCAGCAGACGTGCCCCATCATGACCTCCACCAGCACTGGATCGAAGCATCTTACTAAATTAAATGACCACATGATTTTGCAGATTTTAAATCAGGTACGCAGTTGGCACTGCAGCTGTACTGGCCTTGTTTAAAAAACGTGTTTGAAAGTGCCTTCCTCACGGCATTAAAAACTCAGCTCTGCTTCCTGAGTGAGACTCCTGTCTGGCACAGAGCTCCGTGTTCACAAGGGCAGGTGTGCTGTGTTCAGTACCTGCTCAAGCACATCAGCAGCACGTTCTCCACAGGCACTGACGGTGCTGCTTTGGTCTTTTATGTGTTTGTCAGCAACCGTTGCTGTCGGTGACCAGGGTCAGTCACCTATGCAGTCCCAGCTGGACAGACGCTGGGGATCTGCTCCTCCTCTCCTGAAAGCTCGCCAGCCCGTTTTGAAATGGGTTTGGAGAGCGAGGATCTACAAAGCTCAGCCTGTCACCTGCTGCGTTCGCTGGGGACGTCAGGCTGGAATTTCAGTTCCCTCTTCTATTAAATCTCTTTGTGATGCGATGTTTGCTGTTGCAGTGCCCGGTCAGAGCAGGAATTCCAAGAGGAGCAGCTCGGTAAAACTGCACCCATCCAAAACGGTTGTGACCAGCTAAGGGACTGGGAGGTAGAGAGGGGCTCAGGCTGGCAAGGATGAGCCCTGGCTTTGTTGGGAAGATTTTACACAGCTTTGATAAAAAACTGTTTCAATTTGGAGACGCTCTTGGGCGTCTGTTCCAGATTTCTCGGTGTGAGCTCTGAGGACACCCGTGCTGCTGTGCAGCGGAGAGCAGCCTCATCTCGTGGACGGGGTGTATGCGAGTTCCAGACACAGCTTCTGCGGGACGCTGTACGCGGGACAGACCGCAGACAGCGCACAACGTGTCACATCAAAGACCCCGCTGATGTCTGCACGGACAGCACCGAGTGCCACCAGGCAGTGCACACACCACATCCCTGCGTCGCTAACTCCTGACTTACATTGGATGGGTTCATTATCTCGGACACAGTGAAAGCCGATTTTTTAATGTAACAAGTAACTCTGGAATGTGCTCCCTGTTAAATACAGACATCTGGGGGACAGTGCCAAGCCCAGACTTTCTTTCACATGTATATCCAAAGAAAAATGCAAATTGGGAATGCTGGCCTTTTTTACTTTTAGAAAGATGAAAACAAAGTTTGTTCTTTTCACAATTTGTATATAAATTTCCGCACATTAGCAAAAATAAATCGTATTAAATCAATCAATAAACATCCCCAGGGATTTTCAGACATGGCATTTTAGAGAGCTGCTTTACTACAAATACCAAATGTACAATAGCCGCTTACCATGAGAACACGGCAGGATCCTGAGCTTGTCTCCATCTTCATACTCATCCAGACAAATGGCGCACACGTCGTATTCATCTCCTGCAGCAGAGTGGAGAAGTGAACTGTGAGCGATGTGACACAGACCCTCCAAACACACACGGGTTTCTCGGCTGGTGCCACAGACTGAACAAACTCTCGCTCTTCCCTGTCCACGCAGGGGCCGGTTCTCTGACCCTGTGGAGTTACTTTGCTTCATTTCTCTCCTCATTAGGACTTTAGCTCATTTCCCTTCAGGTTAATAAAAATGTTTTAAACTGTGTGAATTGCTCTCTCTAATATTCTATCATTCTTATTAGAAGATAAAAGTATTTAAAATATAGGATTCACTTATTAAGTTTGGAGAAAACTTAAGCAGAAAATAGCAACGAAGACAACGGGGTAGAAAAGCAGAAGAGTCCTCGGCACACATTAGTGAATTGCCCGGCGGGGTCCCCAGGAGCAGCCCCAGCCCCCAGGCACAGGGTCCCGGCGCCGCATCCAGGACCTCCTCACCACCACACGCCGCGGAACGGCAAGCGGGGAACCGCTGCGAAACGAAGGGTCTCGCTTGGATCAGCTGCGGATGACAGCTCTTCAGTGAGCAAAATTACCTCCTAGCCACTTGGCACATTAAAAAAACCAGTATTGTAAACACAGAATTACCCATCGCATCTATGTGTACTTGTGAACAACGGAAAATGCCCAAAGCGAACTGCACAGACTTTGGTAGACCTTACGATTTATTTTCTCTGTTGGAACATAACTGCACTGCGCAGTCAGGCACATGGGTCAGGAACGAACAGTAATTAGATGAGTTATAATCCCACTTGCAGGGGAAAATAAATCAATTTAGGAATCCACCGTGAACTGCAGAACTGCACTTAGTCTGGAGCAGATTTTTCAAAGGCACTGAGATACACCTATTTCCCACTATTGCTCCATCACGTGTATCAACCTGCATATAAAGATATGTACGCAAAATAAACACACGATTCCTAAAAATATGTGTTTGCTTAAACTGACACATACTCTTGCAGCTTATTATCTGTGACATCTGCTGGGGTTTTTCCACGTGTGCACAAAGCGTTTCCAAGCTGCCCGTCCAGAGCTGAGCTTTTCTTTCTCCCTGCAACACCAACCCAACAGCTCCATTCTCACAAGTCCTGTGGACACAGCAGCTCCCAAATTCTGGACTCTTCAGCAGATTTCTAAGCACTCATTTACGACCCTAAAACCTTCAGAACTTGATGGAGAAAAAAAATCGCTTTGTTCCTTTTTGGTCTCTTAGTGACATGCCCACAGTCTCTTTCTCTCGCAGCATTCCAGCTTCACTAATTTTACGATATTTTCTACAAGAGTGAGAGGTTACACCATAATTTGATTGCAGATAAGATGTAAAAATCTTTTCAGTCTTGGCCTAGATTCCATTTTAGTGTGAAGTTAAACTAGCTTGGAAATAATATTATATATTTCTGAAAATACACACCAATTCACAAAATTTCTAACCTGTGCTTTTTCTAAGCTATTATTCTTCAGAATATTCGGAATTGTTAATGATCAGATTACAGGCACATGACATGGATCTGTCCTTTTGCTGTGCTCAGTTTTGCTATGAACACATCGTACAAAAGGTATCGGCTCCCCCTGACTTCCGCATGACCACAATGGAACCCATTTTGCCAGGAACCACAACTGCCCCAAACTCCTTCGGTGTAGCAAACAGGTTTGGATACAGCGCAGGTTGCATTTTGTCCTTTTAGTAAAAGGACTTAAAGTAATGTAAAGGATTAACTCCATAGCAGTAGATACAAAGTGATCATTTGCTTAAAGAAACTGGAATCCTCGTTGCAAAAATAAGCTTTTCGTGTGTGTTTTTCATCAGCCACTGATGGCAGTGGATACCTGAGCATTTACAGCCAGGTTCACTTACAATGTCTGACTTGAGTTCCAAACAATTCGTATTGTATAAGAGCAAAAGCAAAGAGGAAAGAAAATGGGGAAAACAGCAATAAGGTATTTTCATACACTGGCTACTCAGTCATGTAATTCTGAGATGGTCATTCCAGATGCACACAATTAGCTGAAAAAGACACTGACTTTCTTGAAGGAACTTTTTCCTTGCAAATTTCTCTTTAAAGTACATTTTAAATTTTTAATTCTAACTAGATTTCATAGAGAATCAATGCAAGGAAACAAAATTAATATTAGCTATATTGGCTTAAGATAATTTTATAGAGTTAATGTAAAATCCATAGCAATGGGTCATTGCAGCGAGGTTCAGTCAACCCTGCAGAGGAAAACTCTTTCTCTTTTCCTCCAAGCTGACTAACATGGCACAAACCATGTATCCACTCAGACTGAACGTCTGCTTCGGCAGTGAGAGTGACGCCGTTAACAACGCACGTTGGCTCCACCAATGTGCCCCCCCCCGGCACGGCCTCGCAAACACCTCCTCTATCCACTCGTGTGAAGCAGCGATGCATCATTTCAGTTACAGGCTTCTGCCGCCTTTTAGGCACGTTCCTTGCAACAGCTCGTATGAATGAACAATCACATGGTAAAATGGTAACATTTAAAAAAAGAAAACAGGGAAGAAAAGTAGTGGGGTTTTTTCTGCTTTTAGGGAGTAGACGACAACAGAGGAGGACTTAGGGCAGTTTTTCTGTTTCACTGACTGAAGTAACTTACTACAGCTCTACTTCTCATCTTGTCATTAGATCTTCCATAAAATTAATCACTACAAAGACTCCCAACAGCAAGTATTTTGGCACTGAACTGGAATCACTCCTGCCCACACAGAACTCAGCTGCTCCCCTGGAAAAACAGAGAAATTATACCCACAAAATAGTTTTGTTTTTACAAGGTCAGGGAACTTACGTGCCACTAGCACTTACCAGCTTCCAGACAAATAATCACAGATGGTTTGTGTTGAAGGGACCATTAAAGGCCCCCCCAGTGCCCTCCCTGCCATGACAGGGTCATCTTCACCAGCTCAGGTTGCTCAGAGCCCGTCCAGCCTGGCCTGGGATGTCTGCAGGGATGGTTCATCCACCACCTCTCTGGGAACCTGGGCCAGGCTCTCACCACCCCCAGGGCCAACAATTTCTTCCTCATGTCCAGCCTGACTCTCCCTCCTTTAGTTTGAACCATCACCCCTTGTCCTATCACAACAGGCCCTGCTCAAGTCTGTCCCCATCTCTCTTCTCAGCCCTTTTAAGTCTGGAAAGGCCACACTAAGGTCTCCCCGGAGCTTCTCTTCTCCAGCTGAACCCCCCAGCTCTCTCAGCCTGTCCTCCCAGCAGAGCTGGGCCAGCCTCGGATCATTCCTGGGGCTCCTCTGCCTCCTCTCCAGCAGCTCCATCTGTGTCCTGTGCTGAGGACCCAGAGCTGGACACCGACGCACTGGCTGGAGTTCCAAATAATGGAAATAATGCATCACAGCGACTGACTGCTGTGGTCACTGTTAGTGAGAGCACAAAAAAGAAGTCCTGTGGAATTTCTGTACTGATTTGGTGGTGTATTAAGCAACACTTTAATCCTCAGCCACAGTCTGCACACGGTGTCCGCTCTGCTTCCAGTCCAGAAAGGTTAGAACTCCTCTGTTTCAGTGAGAACTGGGTCAAGTCGAGCTTTTTGTGTGCTTTCACTGCAAACTCTACAATTTATTTCGAGTATACTCAAAATTATCTCCAAAACCACAAACCCCCTCAACTTAGAGGTCTTTCGGTGTTGAAAATAATGGAGTCTAACTATTTAGACAAAAAATGATCCGCTTGCCTTTCTTAAATTTATGTACAGGAATTTTCTTCAGCTGATCCTTCCGAAGCCGATTCTTTCTTGCTCTGTGTCTGTCTTGCACGAATTTTGTGATCTGGAAACAGACATAAATAAGAAAGCATGAAGAGAAGTTAAAACAATAAGACAACAACAGAAGTTCTGATTTACAAGTCCACACAGTAAGTTAGTCACAGGGGAACCTCAGCTCAATCTGAATCACCTCTTCCCTTCCCTGGACTCAAGGACAAAGCCAAACAAGCCTAAAGGATGTTCTCAATGGCTATGGCACTTGAAACCAAAAATATACAAGCTTTTTTTGGAAAGAGAAAAAAAAAATGGCCATTGCTGCAAACTGAGGTGGGATGGCACCTTTCACAGCAAAACACAGTTGATTCCGTTTGGCCAGTTTTGCTCACAGTTTCCGATTACTGCCGCTCTTTTAGAGAATTGTTCCCATGTTGATCAGGCCCATTTTCATTTTATCGAGGTGTAGTCTGGGGAGGAGTAAAGGGGCTACTCCAAGCCATAGTTACTTGCTCTCTCCAGCTACACTAAAGTTGCTGTTTCAATTTTCTTAATACTTCCTAACGCTATTTCTGTTCAGTTTCTCATTCTAGCACCTATGACAGGACATTATTTTTCAAATATTATGACAAACAAACAACAAAGAAATGGCCTTAGCCAAAGTATACACACTAACAAGTCTTTTGAAATTTGCAGAGGTGCTCTACGCCTACCTGCACTGTCGATAAACACAGAGAGTATTAACATGACAAACTCTTACTTAAGGCATCTCTGAAAGGCATTGACAGACTTCACAAGAGATTATTTTTTTAAAACTATGAATGTATGTATGTTATGGATAAATATTATTAGGACCATTTGAAATGGTAACTGGTTTTGGCAAAATAAAATTTATTTATCCTTCTGCATGACACCTGGCTTCACTAAACTGTTCATTCAGGCTCTTTTTAACCCAGCTAAACAACGAGCTCTATGCATAAACTGCAGGTTTTCTGCTGTAATTCAGACGCTTAGTAACAGTCAGAGTCTCTCACATTCATTTCTTAGTTAAAAATAAGATTTCTGGAAAGAAGCAGGGCCAAAACCACACACGAATGAGGACCAAATCCAACCTGGAACCATCCTGGGATCAAGTTCACTGCACCACTCAATTGTCCAGTGCTCTGATTATCAAGAGCTCTGTGTCAAGGCCTCTCTACACTCAGGGGAACCAACGTCTCCTATTAAGCACTGCTGGCAAACTTAGGTACTGTGCACCCAACTGCTCTGACTGGGTCATTGCTAAAACACTCCAGACTGATAAAACATTCCAGAGATTCCAAACGTGAGATGCTCAGTATTGGGAAAACACCACCTGGCTATGCTATTTTACCTTTTATAGGAGCCACGTGCCCAGCTGAGAACCTCGCCAGGTAACGTATATGCTGTAAAATATACTCTGTGTGCTGTACGTGGTTCTGAACTCGCTGCCTGACGGCTATTCCCGTGTAGCAGCCGGTGAGAACGGCTCTGCAGGACGGTGGGAGCAGCACACGCCTGGCCGGCTGGGGCATCCTCCAGCGTGCAGGAGCACAAGGACAGGCCGCTCCTCATGGGGCGACAAAGAAAGAACTTGTGCAGTGCAAGAGGAGCAGCGAGGACAATTTTCTGTAAGTAGTTACATTCCAGGTAGAACACCCTACGGGCTCCTGATATCCCTGTGCCAAAATTCTGCACCCGATTACTGTACTGAGAAAGTACTGGATGACAGGTAAGCACGGCACAGGTACAGCAGCCAAGCTCTCCCTGCTCCATCACTGCATCCCTTCCTTGAACCTCGGTGACTGTTCTATGACGATTTGTTTGAAATAAAAAGTGTTATTAAAAGAAAGAACTTACCATAAATATGACGATGAGAATAAGACAGATCCCTACTATTATCAGGAAAGGGATTAAGTAGTACTCCAAAGGAAGACTGAACTCTGGGATTAACACAACATGGCCACTGTGGGGAGAACAAGATAATGCTTTCTAAATAGGTTAGAAATTAATGAACAACGAATTAAAGAATAATACATTGAAAGACAACATTAAAATAAAAGGTCATCATTAGATACACTAAGGGAATACCTACCTGCGCACAACACGGAAAAATCATCCCATATCCACATAATATAAAGCAAATTAAATAAAAGGATAAAACAATATTTCTTAGAACATTTTTGGAGTCAAATCTACTTACTGACTTCAATCATAAATAAATCTAAAGCAACCAGGAAAACAACCTCATAGCTGCTTTGATAGCAGAATGAGAAAAATGTAACATGACTATCAAAAGATACTGTGAAATCATTCTGATTTACTGAAGCATTTTGGGTTATACGGGAGGTTTAGTTTAAAATCATGAGACATGGTAAAGTGCACCCTTTGTCCTCTGGAGAGTCAGAAAGTTGTGGTACAATAACCAAAAATCTTCCTAGAGAACCTGATAGGGACGCTGGCAACTGGATGTGTGAACACTGGTATGCACTGGTACGTCAGTGAATGCCACGGCTCTCGTACCGGCCGAAGCGGTGAGAAGCACCAGGAGGGTACAAGGTGTAAGAGCCTCAGCGGGTCTGTAACCACGCTGCACGCATCACGCAGCCGCAGCTGCCGAGTGGCTGCTCAACAGTGACACAATCCAGCTCTTCTGATTAACGTGCTGAAAGGACAGGCACCTGAAGATGCAAGATCATTAGACTAATAATATGTAATACACCTCCTCTTCCATCCTATTCAAGGTACATATTTTAACCATCTTGCTCTCACAATGCTTTTCTTCTAAACTTTTTAAACTTTAAACCAGAACTGAAGCAGTGCAAACCTAATCAAACATCCTGTTAGAATCTTCTTGAAGGTATCCTGCAGATTCACCTGGTGTAGCAAGTTCTCTCTGACTTATTCTAGAACTGTTAATAAAGGATGAATTTTCTTTTTTTTTTTTTTTTTTTTTTTTTTTTTTTTTTTTTTTTTTTTTTTTTTTTTTTTTTTTTTTTTTTTTTAATATATTTTTTTTTTTTTTTTTTTTTTAAGACCAGCATCTAACTTCAATGGGAACTGAAATATATTCTAAAAAGAACACTCTTCCATCTGAAATATGCATACTCTCCCAAATATTCCTGTGATTCCCAGACCATTAGCTAAACACGTGTTTAATACTATATAAAAATGAAAGGAGTAACACTTGACAAATATATAGTTGTCCTCTTGCAGGAAAGCAATTTAGATTCATTTCAAAAAATGTTTTCTCCCCACTGCTCTCAGGCACAAGGTTTCACCAGGAACACCTACAGCCTCTGTCATCAAAACATCTTATTTTAAATCCATAAACGTTAAAAAGAGGCAATGATTAATGCAAGGAATAAAACAACCGCACGTAGGGTAACTTACCCCTTTTCGTAAGTAAATTCTTCTTTAAGAGAATTAGCGGACGTCTCACCAATAAAGACAGAAGGAATGTCAATCTTCTTTAAAATCTCAACTGTATAAAAAAGCAGGAAAATAAAGCTATTATTACGCAGAGACTCTACGGGCACTCTTAAGACTTGAACGTTATGAGACTATCACAACGTGAAGACATATTTTAACGTAATGACATATAGACTGATGCACGTGCATGCTATATCTTTATGTCACATAAGAAATGGTATTATTTTTCCTACTGAATATCTAGAGACTTTATTGCAGGTATAGAAATGAAGATTCTTAATGGAATATTTAAAGGGAGCATAAAACCAAAATATTTAGACAAAAAAAAGAGCTACAGTCAGAGGGAGTTTAACCAGGACATGATTCTTGCTGAGATTTGATAAAGCCACACAGCTCCATTGATTTCCTGCAAATTTGGATACATCTTTCTTCCCCCCTTTTTACCCTAAATACAAATGAACACACTGGAAACAGCTGTGGCTAGAAAAGGTCAAAAAGAAAGAAAAGAATGAACAAATCCCACATTCTATTTCAGTCTTCAGAAACTCCACAGAACTGTCTCCCCCTTTCTCTGTTTACTAGTGAAGGCAATAATAATAAGCTCAAAAGATGCAGCTCAAATGAAAGATTATTGAAAATAAATCCCATACTCCAGAAAACTTTCTCCTGGGCTTTGCTTTGGGTGGATTTGCATGTCTGACTTGTGCTGCACGCTCAAGGGCCCCGGTCGGTCCCACACGCACAGCTGCCCAAGGCAAAGGTTCCGCGGCTGCGCGTCCCTCAGCCCAGCCTGCCCTGCCCGGCCCGAGTTCAACACGGACACCGCACCCAAACCTGCAACGAGGATTCACACAGGCTGGGAATCCATTCAAACCCCTGCCACGGGCTTCCTGGGCTACTCGGCCACCATTTCCTTTGCTCAAAGTTCATTTCCTAGTTCGCTCAGTGGTGTTTCCACAAGGAAAGACTTTTTTTGTTCTCATTTATGTTCTTGTTCCATATGGAGCAAACTCAAAAACTGGACAAAATTTAAAAATGCCACAAAGAACATTGTAACAGCACTACAGACAAAAAGCACATACCATAAACCAACCCCAAAACTTTGACTATATTACAAGATGTTCTGAATATGTTCACTCCACAAAGGTTAAAATCAGAACAGCTAGCATCGGAAACAACCAGAAAACGGTGTGCTGGTCTCTAAACATCCTTTTTCCAACTGAAAAGCTGAAAATATGCACATGCAACATGTAATCGTACAAAATCAGAATGCATTTGCCCAAAGGAACAGAAAAATGTACACAACAGTGCTACAATACAGAACCACTAACAAATACTAAAAAGTCGTATTTTAAAGTCTGATTTCCTTCCAAAGGAGTAGTTCTTTACTTTTCTTGTGTTTCTTCTTAATTAACACCACATCAGCTATTTTCTACATCAGTCATATAAATCTCTCTCGTAAATTTAACCATTTAGCCCAGAGCAGTTGAACTGAAATTTAAAGGAAAACCAAAAGAAACACTCAGAAAATGTATCAGCTCAACACCACAAATAACACACAAGTGTACACACACGTTCTATGCAAACGTCTCCCACTCCAAAATGTTAAAAGCAGAAGGACTGCTGACGGCGGTGGTTTTTTCTGGGTTTTGTTGTTTCATTTTTGTTTTTAAGTAAGAGTTCAGCCCAATCCTTTACACAGATTTTGTTTCTGCAAGCTCTGGTGGTGAAATGATTTTCAAACAGGAGAGAGAAGTGATACCTGTACTTACTGTCGTTGGATCCCATGCTGATGAGGTCGTCAGAATCCACATTGTGAACGATGGCCGCCTTGTATCCCGCTCGCTGGGCATTTAAAACCTGCGAGCCACACAAAGTGTTACTGGAAAGGCTACGGCTTCAAAATACAGTGACTTGTATGTCCCCAGACATGAGACACGTCCAGGAAGTCAGAAATACAACCACAGTTTCATTCGCACTTACAAACCAGGTGTCAGCTTTCAAAATGATATCACAGTATTATTCTAACACTCATGTAACTGTTATTTTTCCAGAAAAATCATTCAATATTGTCTGCAGACAGACAGTTTTTACATATATTAAAAACAGGATTAAAAACTTTCTATGGGTAAATAAAAATAATATTTAATCCTAATTGAAAATAAAGGTACTACCTTACTTGGGTAAACTAGAAATTACCACTTGATAGCTCATGAAATCCCATGAGTAATACGTTTTCTGTGCCTTTAGAGATGTGGGAATATCCTACTTGACAGCCCAGGTATCAGAAGCTTTCTCATGGAAAAGTACAGAATTACAGATATGGGTACAAAACTATATATTGTGTACCAGTTATATTTCTCATATATATTGCTTTTTGTCAACACAAGCAAAGCCTAAGGTCCATGTAAACGGCATTTGCTGCACTATCACTAACATAAACATACCTAAGTTACAACAGTTTGTCTTGGATATTGCTTCTAATGCATACACACCAGTATAAAAACTCATCACAAGACGCAAAAAGCGCTCGAGAACCTTGAGGAGCACTGGGGTTCATCCCGGCCCCAGCTCCTGCTCACAGCGGGTTCCCAGCCTGGCTGCAGCGGCACAGAGCGGCTCCCAGCCCAGCCGGGACGCGGCATGGCCAGAGCTTTGGTTTCCACTTACCCGCAGGGACCTAGTTAAGGAGACTGTACTGCAAACACACATTGATGTAATCGGCAAACATAAAGCCATTAAGTACAACTGACCGAAACAAGTGACAAGATCACAGCTTTAAATGCCTTTGAAACTGGAAAACAGTGGCAGCATTTGGATATAATGGCATCACAACAGCTTTATTAACCAGTCCACAAATACCAGCTACAGCATGATCCTTACAAACACACACAGACACCAACAAATCCCAGGAACCAAGAAATCGCCACCATCTCTCTTTTACAGCAGACTATTGTCACCGGATCTGAAAAAGCCAGGGGAAAATTCTGGCGCTCTTTTTCAAGACCCCTCCCCTCAAGGCCAGGAGACGGGAAAATATATGTATTGTTTGCTTGTTTTATTTCTTTAACCACAACATCACACAACTAAACATACCGCATTGCAGCAAATACCACGGAAGTCAACAACAAAGTGAAGAGCCCTTGTTCCTGAAGACATCGTTTGCTGCCCTGTATATCAGGTTCATTTTCAAGAGAACCATATAGTCTAGCCAAACACAAATAAGTCTAATTTTGTATTTTTAAAATAAGGCAGAGAACACTCCACCTCAGCTGCACATCAACATCTTCTCAACAGACAGACTCCCTGATGTCCACGTAGCTGCTGCAGCTGTTCCAACCCTCCGTCCCGCCCCGGGCCTGTCTCTACCCAGCAGTGTCCCTTCTCCTTCCCCACCAGCCCCACATTCTCACTGCTCATGGGGTCTCTGTGAGCCACACCACGATCCAGCTATGAAAACCAAACACAAATCAGGAAAGCAGCTTGCAGATTTTGGGTGCTTCCAGGTCATCTCCATTCCCTAATCTCCCATGATCCCTGGCAGCAGAGAGTCCAACTGGCAAGAAAAGCTGACACTGCTACCGAATGCTTGCTACTATAAAACAGCAGCATCCGTCATCCTTATTTGCCATGTAAGCTGGCTCACAAACAGGTAATCTGAAACTAAATCATATTACAATACTGCTTTATCTGTCTGTAGACAATAAAATTCTTCCTTCCCTTCTCATCAGCATCTATCCTGCTCTTAGCTACAGGTATTTTCCTGAAGCACCAGTAAAATCTTTAAGACCTTGAAACAGAGAGGGGGCAAAAATTAAAAGCAAGAATCTTACCTTGATATCAAAGTTGCACTCAAGCCTTCGAATTAAGACAATAAAAGCACTGGAGGAGTTGTCCCTCAGTGGAGGGGGAGCTATCGGCTCACACGCATTCTCTGGTTTTGAATTTATTAGGAATCCCTAGAAAACAGGAACAGAAACAGGAGCTTCATTTCTCTTCCTGTTAACAAAAGGGCTGGCAGACAGCTATAAGGAAAGAAAACGGTACATTTCCATACAATAGCTAAATAAATTCTTATTATCAACTCAGTCCCACATCACAGCAAGATTTCAGCTACATCGCTATTTATTTTGATTCATCAGAATCTTTATGTCTGTAAAGAATTAGAAAGTTAGAAAAAAATACAGCTTTTCCAATTACAAAAGTATAACATTTTCATCCTATTTCAACCAGTATCATATAATTTTTAAAAAATAATTAAAATCTTAATCAAATAAGGAAGAAAGTTTTAGTATTATGTTCAGGACTAAAACTCATTATTTCTACACAGGTGACGACATCTACCTCAGTTAAGACACGGCCGTCTAATAGTTAAAAAGGTTACAATCAAAGCTCCTTATATCTATTTTTGATGTATTAAATTGGCTCACTACTCCAGCAAATCACTTAATCACCCTCTGTTTCTCCATATAGTCAGTGAACAACTCTACAGCTCTGACACCACTTCTCCCCATGATGAAATTCACAGGGTATGAAAACAAAGTCTTGAGGTCTCATTTGCAGAGGAGTTTCAGAGTTACAGGAACGCTTACAGCGATTTATTCCCTTCTGGGCTGAGCAGGACACCATGCGACCAGAGTGATCCCACCTTGTACCTGCAGGGCAGCTCTCTCATCCCAATATGATTTTATTTGGAGCATAAGACACTGTAACCAATAACTAACAAAAATGTGTATATGTGCTATCTGCACCTTCCCCACTAATGACACGGACTAAAATAACACCGCATTAGTGCATCTGGCATCCACTGACACCAGCACAAGGTGCTGACATCTCATGACATCAACGTGGGAGAAAACAACGGTCTGTCGAACTCACTTTATCTTAGACTCCCAATCACGCAGCTATTTTAAATGTATTTATTTATTAAAAATGTTCAGCAACTTGTCTCTTACATACAACAGGTCAGATTACTAAAATTCTCTTCATTCACAGGCAACAGTTCCTATCAGATCCTGTCCACACCTGTCTTGCTTGAGCAGTAGATTAATCGGTTCTGTATTTATTTTTCCTCAGTACTAGATTAATTTAACTTTTATCTTCATTATCTTACAGAAGAAGTGTTCAGCAGATACAGTCCTCTCTATATATATTCAGGAGATATATCTTTAATTTATTACTTTTTCTTGTTTACCTTGAGGCCTTCTGCTGGCAGTCTATAGCCAAATCTAGCAGGCAGATCGTCAAAGGTCTGGGTTCCATTTTCAAGGTTATACTGAGAGAAATAAATTTTAAAGAAAATTCAGGTTTGCAACAAGAAATAAATAACAAGTGTAAACAAAAATGAAATAACATTGTGTAATTTTTTAGACTAAAATCTTTATCAGACACAGGACCTCTTGTGACCATGTCAATGAAATCACAAAATCGCTTCTCCCACTTGTCTTCCACTCACATGGCAACATCATTCTCCTCTTGTCTAGTTCTCAAAACAAGAAGGTAATAGATCTTTTGTTAAGTCATCTACGCGTTAGATCTTTCTTTCTACTGTCTACAATTCAAATACCATAATATTTGCAGAAGAGAACCAACGACCAAACAAAAAAGCAAAAATCTGAAGAGCAGAAGGGTTTGTGTGTGGGTGGTTTTGGTTTTTTTCAGGTGATGTTTCTGGCTTCAAATTCACCTGTGTACAGGGAACAACAGCTTTCAAAGGGTGGGTTATTGTAGGCAAAGAACAGTCTCCATATGTTAACCCTGCTCAGTTCCTGCTATCTGTTCAGGTTAGTAGCTGAAAACTATGTCTACAGTTTTGTTTCATACTCTGAGCTTTCATCTCAAAACAGAGGAACACTGTCAAGACCCTCTATGTGTGGAAGCTTTGTTTCCCCTTGCCTTGTCTCGCCTGTCATAGCTCTACAAAATGCAGAGTCAACGGACAATCTCTACGATAAAAACTGCAAACTGTCTGTGTGCTAAAATTTCTCTCTTTAAAATTTAAAAAAAAGTTAAGTCTCCTGCAAAAGTCCTGAATTATACAGTAACTGACTCAAATGCATACCAGTTGGTAAGTTTTAGTTAACAGTTTAGTGACTCAGAAATATTTGTCTATTCATTGTATGATCCAATTGTCCTACACAACAGCCAAGCCAGAAACACGTTCATCTCAGACGGATAGGATGTTTCCTCACAGCCAGACTTCCGAGGAGCAACGCTGCAAAGAAGCTTCCTTCCCACGGGCTCTAACAAACGGAGGGGAAGGAGGCAGCACGGGAGCGGGTTTGTCCCCTGCAGCCCCTCGGCATCCCCCCAGGTTTGCTCCCACTCCGCACTCTGCTGTCACACACAGCTCGGTGCGGTCGCCGCCACCTCCACACGTCCTGCGCTCCTGCTGCCGCTTCTGCAGTCACCCACCAAGCCCCAGCCTGAGCAAGACTCGGGCACAAACACACTTGTTTTTATCCCCTATTTAAAAAATAACCAACTGTGCTTCACGTACATGTAACAGTACTGCTCACAAACGAAATCCTCATTTGAGGCTGCAACTACCTGAGAACACAAAAGCATAAAAATACCCCCAAATCAGTAAAGAAGAAATTCTTTTGTTGGTGAACCGAAGACTTGGGCTGGAATTTTGCTCCCCAAACGGGCAATGATTAAACCACGAAATCGCACGAGGGCTGAGCTGTCTGCACAGTTTGTGCTCCACACGACACGGTGTGCAAACACCCGCTCCCGAGTGCGTCCTGAGCGTCCCACCCGCTCACCCCCAGCAGTGCCGTGTGCGGTTCAGGTCTCTGCTCCCCACTTCACGGTGTGCAAACACCCGCTCCTGGTGTATCCTGAGCGTCCCACCTCCCCAGCAGTGCCAGCGAGCGCCTGGTTCAGCTCTTCGCTCCCCACTTCAGAGACATTCTCAGAATACACCCGGAACTTCCAAATATCCAAGAATAAAAGACACTTCCTTTTTAAGTAGAATTATTTCAGAATGCTGCACACTGATACTTAAATAGAAAAAAATAAACAAAACTTCCAAAATGCCTTTCTTTTTTTTTTCTTCAGGTTAGTGGAGGTTTTTGGTTTGGGTTTTCTTGTTACCTTTTGGTTTGTGTTTTCACTTGTTTTTGTTTTTCAAATCTTTTCCAAGGGAGGAAGTATGTTTTTACGAAAAGAGGAAGAATGGGCTTGGTGACAGAGGAAGGGGGAGGAAATCAGGTTTACAGTAGAAAAACAGTTTAAAATTTCACAACAGAATGGTGATGTCAGCTCCACAGCAAAGCAATTATCTAGCTGTGTTGTTTCTTAACATTCTTATCTACAAAGAATAATAATAGAACAACCCAAAGATCCAAATAACATAATTTCAGCATTCATCAACCCCACATTACGACAAACTTTTAATTATTTTTACTTTAGCACTTAGTTTCAAGTATTTTTCACGTTGTTCTCCTAAATTAATCAATATGATACTAACAGCTCTCCTGGATATCACTGTAACTAGCAGACAATATAGAGACTACAGTTTATTTCAGTGGCTTAAGCTCTATCCTACAAAGACACAGATAACATCCTCCAGCAAACTACACAATACATAAAACTGGTAATAAATAGCCCAGCAACAACACTGACCCTACTATGTTCATTATACTGTTTATGAGCCTGAAAATTTAAAATTCTACACACTCAAAAAAGTTATTCTTAATGACAACACAGATTTTACATATATATATATAGATAGCTGTAATATATACAAATAGTTTACTGACAAGGCCTCCAGCACACACACAAATTATACTACCCATAGAAGACTATTTTACTTTATTTTTATACTATTAACCTACAAAACAGCATCCATCACCAGAACTTAAGTTGCTGTCTAAACAAAATAATCATGAAATGCTTAACAAGGTTATAATGTGCTCTAGGATGTCTGGTCAGACTGGGACTGTTTAAATGACTATGGGAATTAAGTGCTTTCCCTGCCATGGTACCTGAGCTCACATGGTGCATCTGTAAGCTCATTCAAAAACGTGCAATTTATTTTTTTTATTGAGCTACACTGCTAAACCAATTCCATTCCAAGCAGACTGTACTGATTCATTAATAGACTAGTTTAAAAGAAGATTCAATTTTACAGAGATTTAATCTATATAGAAAAATATTCTTATACTTACTGCTAAAATATCTGCCTCCACAGGTAAAAGATTCAGGAAAGCGAATAACTGAACAGTCAAAATAGTGTATATCTGAGTGGCAGACAACATCAGCATTCCTATTGACAACAGCATATTTTATTTAATACCTAAAAAAAAAAAAAAAAANAAAAAAAAAAAAAAGTCAAGGCATACAGCAAATATTTTCCTCTGTCATTTTACTAGGCTAAAACTTGCCCCCTAAAGAAATATGCAAAATTTACTTCCGAGAAACAAGTATCTTTAATTCATACGACTACTTTAGAGACAGAAGTCCCTTTTGCTAAGAGCATGTAACCGCCATGGGAATACACACACAAAACACAAAAATTAGAACAGTAACAACTAAAGCTTTAGGCAAGAGATAGCAATGCAAATAGCACACAGGAATGAACATTCCCATTATATTAATCATCCTTAGACATTCTTAATTGTAATATTACCTTCTTCTAGCATAAACCCACATCAGCAAAATTCCTCATGTACCCAGAGCGATTTTCCTAAAAGCACTTATTCTAAACACACACTTGCAAACCCACTGGTAACAATCACAACCAGTTCTGTCCCAGTCACTGCAATTCACACATGTGCAAACGGGACTCGTATTCTGGGCAGCACATCAGTCTCCTGGAAAGCCTGTGCATTTTTCAGATCTTAAAAACAACACAAGTACTCTGTAAAGTATTCCTGTATGCATTTCACAAGCTCATGACACTAAAAGGAAGTTAACTCTTGTTAACAAATTTTTATTAAAACCTGCAGCAAAAAGCAACAGCTTGTGTCTGAAAATAGAGCAGCATGTTTCCTAACAGAAACTGTTCTTTAAAACTGATGATTTATCATGAATCAAAGAATAACCAAGAGCATCTAACAGCAGCACTTCCACACACAGAACTGGAGAGACAACCACTGGTTCAGCTCCGTGCAGCCGAGCGGAGAGGCCAGGGATGCTGGGGACGCTCCATCCCCATCCACCGCACACAGACCCCGCGGCTGCGGGCCACCATCTGACAGAACAGCGAGAGACCTCTTCACACTGAAAGTGTATTGCAAACAAAAGTACTGAGTGAGGTAACCCATTTTAGTGCTTAAACAAATACTTTTTGTTTTTGTCCAAAGACAACTGTCTTAACAACAAAAACTCTTTAGACCAAAGAACAGTAATAGAGAATTACCCCAGCTCAGCCACCCACACCAGCCCTTCCCTGACTAACCTGGCATACAGCAACAGGAGAGCGTAGAGCCTGATCATCACCATCCCCAGAAAGTCCCTGGCACCAGAACAGCCCCGGTGGGACCCACTGCCGACGGACACAGGCGAGGAACCTCCCCCGGGCTCCCGCTGCAGAAACACGGCCCAAGGCGGCGAGCCAGAGCGCTGCTCTGCACGGAGCCGTCACGCATCACAGCTCCTGTGGTACCACTGCTACCGACACAGCCACCAGCTCTCTGCAGAGCAACTCCACACTCCGCTTCAGCTTTGTTAGAACACGGGTACATGCAGGCAATCTCTTAAGAACACAGAAGTACAAAATATCTTCTTCCCCTTATACACATAAACATGGTCAAGCTAAAAAATCCAATGTTCAAAATTCCAACAGATCCAACAAAAGCCATGTGATCCAGTAAAACCCCCACTTCAGAGTACAAAATGAGCAAAATAAAGCCCCACATTGATCACGGAATCTAAGCACTTTCATTGCTGAATTTAAAAGAATTGCTTGGACCACAGATGGATGACTAAGTCTTTCTAGCAATTCTTCTGGCCTCACAGCAATAAATTACTTGAAATGATCCAATATTACTATAACAGTTGAAATAATTCAGGGCCAAGTTTTAAAAGTAGACAGTATGTGCTTAATATAATTGTTATCAGAACATCTGGATTGCCTCTAACATTTTATAGGAAGAATTAAAAGTACTTCAAAACCAAACTCAATTAGGTCATCCAAACCAGTTGTATAACTGTTGAAAACCTCCAGATTCAGGCTTCTTATTCAAATGGTTCCAGGTGGATTTGTTTTCATTTGACTGTAGATATTTAATTCTGAAAACTGTAACTTTGTTGACTCAACTGAGAAATCACAGACAAGACTACTACGTTCTCTTTCAGAATCGAGAAACTACTAAGAATTCCTGCCCCACCCTTTATGGGTTTTTGAGCAGAAAGCACTGTCCCACAATCCAAAGTCTTTGACATTAATTAAAGCAAATAGTTAGATTTTATTTAAACTCAAGCTAACATGAAGACAGCTAAAATTCACTATTACTAATGGGAAGAAACAGCTGATATTTTCAAAAACAGACAGTTCTCATGACTCTGACTTGGTCATTCTGAATTATGATGCTTTGTGAAACTTTCAACTATTTAGCAGAAGTTACAGTTACAGAACCTGTAATGAATTACGAAATTCATGAATTTTTCTTTCTAAATTAAGATTTACCAGTTCCTCTCGGTCTGCCCTGACAAAGAAGACATCAGTGAAACAGGAAGGATAAAGAGCAGTTGCTCAAAAATATACAATTATTTTTAATATGACAGAAGCAACAATACACTTGAAACTATCACAATATTGTAATCAATACAGTAAATTCAGCACATACCTTAGATCACAGAGAATGCATTAAAATAGTATTAAGCAAGGTCAGAAAATACCAGAATTAAAGCTGTCCTTGCAAACATGCATGTACATTGCAGCCTTCTCTGTCAGTTCTTCTGGGCCCAAGAACTATTGCCTCAAATGCAAGCAAAAAAGCCTCAGAGTTCTTGAAATTCCGACGCTCACTTGTAGACTACACTCCTAATCGAATGAGGCAGCTTACAGCACACAGAAATACAGGTGTATGTAATTAAGGACTATGCTGTAAACCACAGAAAAGAAGTTCAATTTGACTCTGCATTAACCTTCAGCACTTTACACCTGATTTTCCAGTATACATAGTCAAAGTTCTCCTTAAGTAACTTTGGGCTTTTGAGTGTCTCTTCCCACTGCATCCTAGAACTCGCACACTTGGCCTGGGAGCCACATCCCTCGACTGAACAGGATCACCAGGTAGAACTGAGGAGGGGAAAACCTGGGGAGTGCTGTTATCACAGTGCATCTACGAGCAGCAAGGCAAACATGGAGCAAACATACTAACCTGGAATGGATCAGACAAGGTATTGCCGAGGAAGACAAGGCAGCACTGGTACGGTTGTACGTAGAACAGAAAATACACTTCTCCTTACGCTTTCAAAGGAAGAGGGTACAAGGTCCCTTCCCACTTGAAGATAAGGATGGCTAAATGAGCTCGACACAACACCTAACAACACACAACAGGCAGATCTACCTGCTGCACCAGACACCAAGAGCGCCCTGCCCACCTCTTAACTCATTAAAAGCATTGTTTGCATTAATAATGAGGGCTTATGAAACACACACTGTTTTTAACACCAATACACTGACGCCCAGAACAGAACAGGCAACCTGAGTGGAAAACGTCCTTCTGGATATAGTCGCTCCATCCCATCAAAAATACCAGCTTCATACTTGGCAACATGAACAAGCCTTGCAAGCATGTTTAGAACAGATGTCATGAACAAATTACAAGGCTTGGGACAGAGAGGATAAGAATATTCAAAACTTTTGGCACCTATCCACAAACTAAGCTCCAAAAAGTATGCATGAATAGCAAATGTTCAGAAGTTTGCATCTCAATCAACTCGAACCATATTTCGCAGCAGAAGAGAACACAAAGCAATTCCTTGCCCACATCTTTATGTGCAAGCTTCAACTCCCTCCAGAAAATGTTTTTTCCCCTCCCATTAGTGAAAAGAAACTAACTTCTACATCTGTATCAAACAAACTCTATTTTACTGCCAAATAGGATTACAATGCTTAAAACAACCACAAAAAATCATATGAACATTAAAAAAAAAAAAATCTTTGCCCTGTCACAAAGTTAGTGACAACATTCTAAGTATTTTGGGCTGCCATGTCAAAATACAATCAATGAAGTTCATCTTCCAAAATTCCACAAGCAGAGGATGCGCAGAAGTTACACAGGTAACGGCAATAATTTTCGTATGTGTCTCCACAAGCCCGATGTCTACGGCTTTGCATCTTCATGTCATTACATCGCTATGACCTGAATGTTCACCTGCGGCCTACCCACCGAACCGACCGCTCACACAGGTTCAGTGCTCAGCTCTGGGGAGACGGGAATTTGCTCTGATGTTTCTCCCGGCCATGGGGTGTGAGCCAGCCCCCGGCACCGCGCTGTCCCGCCCCGGACCGCGGCCAGCCGAGCATCGGCCAGCCCGGGACTCGGCCTCCGCCACTCGAGAGCCGCCGCTCCCGGAGTGCTCGGGGGCCCGCCCGCCTCCCTCTCGCAGCGGAGCGGGAAGCGCGGGCGGCCCCGGGAGCGGGGCACGGCTGGGCCGGGGTGCCCTGGGCCGCACGGCCCCGCCTCGCCGCTCCAAGGGTGGAGGCGAATAAGCGCTGCGCAACGGAGCGACGGGCCCGGCAGCTCCCGAGCCGCCGCTCGCCGGGGCACCCAGCAGCGGGGCGAAGAACCGCGGGGATCCGGCAGGCGCCCCCCCCTCGGCGCTCACCTGCGGGCCGC
>VWYH01004638.1:201716-211811 GCA_013399365.1 Pampusana beccarii
AACTTCTTCTCAGTGAGGGTGACGGAACACTGGAACAGGCTGCCCAGGGAGGTCGTGGAGTCTCCTTCTCTGGAGACATTCAAAACCCGCCTGGACGCCTTCCTGTGTAACCTCACCTAGGTGTCCTGCTTCGGCAGGGGGATTGGACTAGATGATCTTTTGAGGTCCCTTCCAATCCCTAACATTCTGTGATTCTGTGGATAATTACTGTTTCCATAGGAAAGACTTATTACCCTTAGAGTATCTGAACATGGGGAAGGGATACAGGGACGAGTAATTCCAGATTAATCTCAAGCAGGCATTGTTTTGAAGAGCAGGTGGGGAAGGGATTGATGTGTTGCAGAATCTTCCCTGGAGTAAGATGACTTGACTGACAGATAAATTATGGTGTATTACGGTAGAATACAGTTGGTCACGGAGTGTGTTTGCGGTCTGAATTCCTTCTAAACGGATGGTGCTTTCTGTTCAATAAAAACTGCTTCCACACGGTGATCCAGGCACTGGCCTGCAGGAATTGGCTCTTGGGGCCTCTGAGTTACTGTAACGTGAACCTTGAAGTTGTACCTGGTGCTCACTGACATGTGTGGACATTCAGATCATTTCACACTGTGCACAATTTGAGTACCTATATTAACATCCTGTTGATAACTTGATTGTTGAAATACAAACTTCTTCATGACAAAGCTCAGATGCTTTTTTGTGTTGCATTTTGTTCTCTGATATGAAGGTTTAAATGTGAGGATGCATAATGTTTTTCTTTTTTAAAAAAAGATCTAAAATCGTTCCTGAAGCTCATGCAAATCAGCAGTAAGGCATCAACACGTGTAAATCACTTAAAACATGGATGATTTGTTCTCACACGTTCCTGCAAGAAAACTGCACCATAGTGTATGTGTAATGTTTACTTACAGTTTTGTTTGTTTCTCAACAAATAATGATAATTACACAGTTCTGTATTAAGGGCTAAATTGCTGTTTCTAGATTTCTGAGCTAGATTTCCAAGATTCCATTCATGTTCTGGGCTTCTCGGATGAACTGAACACCTTGCTGCTCCAGCTGTACCTTGACAGCAGGAAGGAGCTCAGGAGTGTTCTCAGTGAGCTGGCGCCAAAGCTTCCCACCTACCACAGCCTGGAGTGGAGGCTGGATGTGCAGGTAACTTCGGTCACCTTTTCAGTATTCTCTGTTGTACTGTACATTTTTAACATATCTACGACTACTAAACAATAAATTTATATTATTTCAAAGTCATTAAGGTAGCCATTTTTCATGTGTTTAAAACTGACGTTATTTTGTTAGTGCACCAAAGATAGCTGGTTATGAGAGAAACAGGATCTGTAACCATGCAAAGTATTCATTGCTTTATGAAAACTGAATTCATAGCTCCATTGGCATTTGAAAAGTCTTGGCATGTACTAAATATATTCGGCCTTAATTACCTCCTGATTTTCAGAAATATTATGAAAGCATTGATTAAAGTGGATTAGTGTTGCCTAATGATAAAAGTAAATAACAAACTGTGTATATCTTTAATGTGGATGAAACGGATTTTTACACAGTCCTCCAAGCAGGTCCTGCAAAGCTGTTGTGAATTGTGAATATGAAGTTGATAACCGTCTTGTTTGTCTGTTCCCACACTCCGTCTCATCTGAACGCCCCCATGCAGCTCGCGAGCAGAAGTCTGAGACAGCAGATCAAGCCCACTGTGACTATAAAGCTCCATCTTAATCAGAATGAAGATCAAATGGCCCAGGTGTTGCAAACCGACCCATCTACCCTCCTGCACCTCATTCAGCAATTGGAACAAGCGCTGGGGGAAATGAAAACAAACCATTGCAGGAGAATAGTGCGCAACATGAAATAGTATTGAATCATGGCTGTTGTTGTACTAAGCACTTTGTGAAACAAGTAAACGCAATGTTCACAAATACGTTTTGAGGAAAAATAAACATCTGGATCAGATGAAACGCTGTGCCAGGATCCTGAGCTGGTAACTGGAGGCTGCGTGTCCTCTGGTGCTGACTTCACATGCCTGCCTGATGTGAGACAGGCAGTTGGTTTTGCTTTACTTGCACTTGGAGAAGTTCAGCATGCTGTGCTGAGAATTTCGTTAGGTCTAAGTTAGTATAGTTCTACTTAAAGAGCTTTCCTACGTTACGTAGAGCTGTCTCAATATTATCTGAAGCTGCACATTTATTTTTACATTCGTAGAGTAGTTTTTCCCCTTGGTTTTGCTTCTGTTTTGAAATAATAATAATAATAAACTGTACTGGCGGGAATTATACTTTACAGGAATGTGTGTGTATGAGTATGTGTGGGACTACTGCCCTGTTCCCCAGAGGATTTGCTCAGCTCAAACGCTGCATGTTACGCTGCTTTCCCACCCTTCTGAAACAATGCAGGGAGGTAAAGTGAGCCAACATTTCCATCCTCATGCAGCTGGCTGCAGCCCCAGTGGGGTGGCCTCGTGCTTGCTGCAGGCAGCAGCTACCGCACAAACCCACTGCCCTGAGCGTAATTCAGTGTACTGCTCATTTCTGTAGGTACAGGTGATCTGAGAAATCACAAAATTAAAACTGTGGGCTAGGAGGCAGATGAAGGAGTGTTAACTTCTGCTAAATCTGATCTTCGTGTTGGGATGCAACAGTTTTTGTTCCTCTGTTTGGATAGTGTGCTTGTAAAGGAAAACTATTTAAGTATTGCAACAGAAATGCTTTTGCATTTTTAAGCAAAAATTTTTTAACGAATGTGTGAGTGGGAAAGCATCTACCTCAGTAACCTATAGATCATAGTAAAGTACGTATTCACTTGTGGATCTGGATTTTTCAGTTTTAATGTAAGGTCTAGCCAAAATTAAAGGTGACCTACAAGCTGTATTTAATATAACTTGTTTCTTTTCATGAGTTTGCAGTTGCTTTACAGAAACCCTTGAGTAAGTCCTGGAGACTACAAACAATTATTCACAACCTATTAAAAATATAACATTGCTACTTTTAACCCATTTTATTTTTAATAGGCTTTTTAAAATTTGTTACGGTATCTAGCCACTAAAAGTGAAGTTAAATTTGAGGCCGTTTCTCTACTATTTTTTTGAAGTCTGGAAGAACTGATTGTTGATTTTAATAATGGAAAAAAGTGACTTTTAACTTACCTCTTAAAAAGTTAAGTAACTTTTTTTTTTCAAAGTGGCTAATCAAATCAGATTTGTATGCAGTGCAGTATTTTAATCTTGAAGCAATTAACAAAAATAAGTTCTGAATAATGTGTGAGGAAGTGGACTGTATGACTATGTTACCGTTAGAAACATGTTGGGTAGGGAACATCATCATTACCCTCAGTGCAGAGCTGTGTGGTGTCTCACTGCAAACGGAGCCGGTTTGCAGAACTGCCCCTTCTGGGAATGTCAGGGAACTTCTGGGTTTATCAAGTGAGCAACTTGCAAAAGGCTCTCGGCACCTTTTTGGTAGACCCCAAAGTTCAGAACTTCATGCCTGTGCAGAGTTCCAAGTGCACAGAACAACTGAAAACCCAACTAGTTGGAGCATAAACTAGATTATTTTCTGAAAAGCAGAGTCAGGCTCAGCCCTTAGCCCCTAGCCCTTTCCTTTTCAGCAGATTTGTATCCAAGTTCATTTTTGCCTGGTCTCAACAGCAGAGGGCAGAAAGTTGTCTTTTAGAATCTACAAAGAGAAGCTTTGCTACACGATCATTTTCAGTGTTTGTCTTTGGTAAGAAGGGTTTGTAGTCTCAAGACTTGGCTTGGAATGTACTTCACCTTATATTTTCCAACTCATGATCCATGATTAAATGGAAAACAATAAAACTTAGTTTTCAACACTATGAAACATTGCTTCTTGATTCTGCTCATTAGTTTGCTAAGACACTTAGCAAAGAATATAACCCCATTCTTAAAGCTCTGGATGATGTGTTTGGTGGTGGGAAATGTTTATATTCCTTTAATCGTTGAGCCAACTCAAGAAGCAATGCTTTTCTTCCTCCTGGCTTGGTGTGTGTGTTCTTGTTTGTTTAGTCCTTTTGAATTAAGTCTGTATGCTCACTATCCGTTTTGTCAAATCTATTGCGTAAGTACCTGATCCAAGTTTTAATCAATTCCCCATCTCTGAAGCACATTTAGACTCTCCTACAAGCTTTATTTTCTTGTACTTTTGCTTGTCCCTGTCACTCTTTCTTGCAAACCTTTAATGTCCTAGACTAAATAATTTTTCACATTTCAACTGGCTAATTCATTAGACATTTCTTGAATTATATGGGGAAGACTTTTCAGCAGCTGTGGAGTTAGTTTAGGTGGACAGACACATAAATAAAATCAGTATCTGAATTTTGGATTAGGCCTACAATTCTGATTTAAGAGAAAAACCACTAAACTAAGAATTTGTCTTAACATATTTTGAATTTAGTGTTAAAGATCTGTTTTAAATTTAGTGCTGTTTATGAAAGGTCTCCATGTATAGACTCAAAGGTATGAATGGCGATGCTTGCTTCAGTTCCAGTTTTTATAAGAATGCCTGTTTCCTACACTGTGACTTTGTAAAATGCACAATAGCTGGTACGTAGGAGAGGAAGTGCAAGATTAGGAGTAACCTGGCAGAACTCCAGGAGTAAAGCTCTGCTGTTTCTGAGGGCAGGAAATCTGCCGCTCGTGCTGGCTGCGTGTGCAGGGCCAGGCGCTCCGCAGCACCGCCTCTTCTTTTAAACACTTCTGATGTTATTTTCAAGAGGAGTGTAAATTGTGGCAGCTCATTTGTTTGAAATGTGGCAGGTTTTAACATCACCAGTAGTTCTACTGAAGATGGCGTAGGGACCACACTGCTTTTACATGCAGAAAAACGCAGTTTTCACTGAGTATGTAATGGCTAACCTGGGATCTTTTGAGAAACTTTGTTACATAAAAGAGATGAGACTTTGTCATTTGTCTTGATTTTGTAATTATTAGAGGTTGTGGCACATTTAAAAACAGATTTTCTTCAGTGATCTTTGCTTCTTCCTGTGATCTGAATATCGAGGGAATTTCCTCCAAACCGTGGCTAGTTTAGGGGTGTGGTGTAAAATCTCCCATCGGAAAGAGATCCCAGCATACAGTCCATGGTAGATACAATCAAGAATTGTCAAGAAAGCAAGATACATGCCTTTTCTAAATCCATCAACAAGTATCCTGAAAAGGATGCATGTGTTTTGAATATTTCTATTTAGATTGCTTTTACCATAAAAAGTTTTATTTTTCATCCTTTTTGAGTAAGTTCTATAATTACACTTTTTAATTTTCTAACACCTTGCTGCACCAGGTCCAGTATTTCAGATCTGCCAGCACCAGGTCCAATATTTCAGATCTGCCAGCGCCGCATCCTGCACGGCTGGTGTTGAACTGGTCATCTTCAACACTGCTGGAACAGTTTGCCACAAGGTTTACAGTCAGTGTCAAGGATGACTTTCCAGGCAAAAAGAAGACACGATGAAAACATACTGATCACACAGGTTACTGCTACTCGCTGGGGAAACAGAGGATCCTGCAGTCTGAAAACACACAGAACAAGTCATGGAGCCCTTCTGCAAAAAGGGGAAAGGTGAAATACACAGCGCTGGGCAACCAGTACAGCCAACAGCACATGTTCAAGGTGAGTGAGAAATGCACGACACTGCCTTTTTATTTATTTGTGCATATATACACACTTCTTAGGTGACAACTGGTTTGTGTTGGCTAACGGCAGTAGCAGGCTGTTGGAGTAATTGGGATCTGCTTCAGATTGCCCAGCTGAGCTTGAGCAGATCATACACCCTTTGTATTGGACACAGGAATTCAAAATTCAAAATATCAAATCTGGTTGTAATTAAACGGTTAGCTTTGTTTCCTGGCAAAAGCTACATCAGAAAACCGTCTCTGTGTACATGCGGTTTTTATTAGCAAAAGAGAAATCCGTATCATACTTTATCCTTCTGCAAGTTACGTTAGTTACGCTAGAAAAAGTACTTTTCACACAGGTGCAATTCTCAGTGCTGTTCTATGCTACCCTGCTGCTGTTTGCTGAGCCGTTCCAGAATGTTTCTCCAGCGACTCTTGTACTTCAGCCTTGTTCGCAGGGTCGTTGCTCTGGCGCTGTCACGGTGCTCGCGCAGGGAGCCTGGCTGATGTCACCATTCCAGAGCAACACTTGCCAATAAGATCAGACTCTGTTAAGCAATTGCTTCTTTTCTTTTTGCATTTCCAGACTTTTATTTTGAAACCCCAGAGCAGTTTATTTTACGTGACTATTTTAGGACTTATCCCACAGACTTGGCCAAAAATGATCTTCCAAATCTGTGTCAAGTAACTGCAAATCTTACAGACTGGCTGCTTGAAACATTACCAGCATTTGCACAGATGTGAATGTTTCCTGGTCCATGTATGTGCAGAGTCAGCTCTATTAGCAAACCTGGTTTCCATCCGCAGTTGGAGCTACCTGAGGAGCCGGTGCCGGTGTGTCCTGCAGTGCTGCGGAGGGGACGCGGCCGAACCCGCCGCTGCAGCACGGAGACGGCAGATGGGACATGGAGCTTCTCCAGCGCTGCTGACGTGGGTGAGCAGCGCTGGGTGTCCTGCTGTGCTGCAGGCACCTCTGACACACAGACACTGGGTGTCCCGCTGTGCTGCTGTGCTGCAGGCACCTCTGACACACAGACACTGGGTGTCCCGCTGTCCTGCTGTGCTGCAGGCACCTCTGACACACAGACACTGGGTGTCCCGCTGTCCGGCTGCGCTGCATGAACCTCTGACACACAGACACTGGGGTGAGCTTTTGGTCAGCACAGCTGCTGCTGGAACGGATGTCTGAGCAGTCATCTGCTAGCCATGTTCACAGGGCCTTCTTGCCAGCAGAATTACATCAACTTATAAAACAACATGAACTAAGCTGACAGAAGGTCTTTTTTCAGACTGTGCGTACATCAGAGGTTTTGCTGGCTGGAGATGTTGGCTGGGGAGCCGCGCTGACGTAGCTATTCTAGTGAAATTCTGTAATATACACCGGGTCTTTGTATTAAATAAACCACACCACGGCTGGCTCCATAGGATGTGTTTTGTGTGCATTCTGAGGTGCCAACAAACATCCAAAAAGCTGTTAGCTACCTGAGAAACAAAGTGCTGTGAAACACACACAGATAAAAACCAGAATCTTAAGCACTTGCCCCTTTGTCAAAAAACACATTTACTGAATTACACCTTTCCAGAAATCCCTTGAAAATTAGATTTGTACAGAACTATTACCAAGAGTGTAATACACAAAAAAGTCTACCAAACAATACCCAATTGACACAAGTGCAAATAAAAATTATCTGCATGCCAAACTATTATGTTTTTTTAAAGTGTAAATGTGTGTGTATGATGCACCTTTGTATAGTGAAACTTCATGTAACTTGTTTACTGTTCCACTGCATTCTTTGTTCTCCATTGTTTAATTTGAAGGAATACAAGCTTTCTTTTTCTATATGGCTTTTCTTCACTGAAGGGTATGAAAGCAATTAGTTGTGGTTAATGACCATTCTCTTTGCACAGTGCACGCTCCTGGGCCGCACTGTGCTGTGGTTACTCCGTTACCCAGACAGCAGGAGATTTTTCCAGGGAATCCTGAATGTTTTATTTTGTACTAGACATCACACACACATCCTTCAGCTGAACAGAAAAAGTCTGTACTACTCAAAAGCATTTGAAGAGCACACAAAATTGAGATAAAATAATGTTATTGGTTTTTGTAATGTATGATCTTGTAATTAGAAGAAAGAAGCAACAATAAGAAGGCTTTCTACGTCACATTTCTGGTTTATCACATAATCCGAGCTCACTGTGATGAAGAGTCATTGTCTTCCACGGGCTTGAATATACTGAATCATTTTCTGTAAAAGCTGGTGGTCACATCCTCTTTTTGTGTCCAAAGAAGGAAGTTACTGTTTTCTAAACAAAGAATAATAACAACAGTACTGTGAGAAATCTATTATTCGAGTTTTAACCACTTTCGGAGCAGTGTCCCGGGCAGGGGTGTGTGCTCACACGGGCTGCGGGACACAAAAAGCCCTTGGACGGGCTGTGTGAACATCACTCGTGTTCACACCACTATCCATGCAATACCGCATCTGCACACACACTGATCAAAATCCAAAGGTTTTAAACAAGGAAACTTCAGGAAGAACCAATGTGCAGTATCTGCAGAGCCCTGGAGCAGGTGCTGCCATGAGCACGGCGGTCTGAGCCAGGGACAATGCCAGGGGAGCCAAGGAAACGGTGGAAGAATGGCATAAAAGATAGAACGGAAAACTCCCAGGGAAGGGAAGCACAAACAAGTCTCAGGAGTACTGGGTTTCCTGCCCAGAAATCCAGAAGATGTGGGAAAAAAAAAAAAAAAAGAAGAACACAAACCCAACAACCCAACAAAAAGCAAGGAGGCAATCTGCCCAGCCAATGGAAACGTGAAATGCTAGGAAAAATAAACGACATGGAATACTTGCTGAAGCAAGGAAATCAGGAAATGCACAAACAAGATCTGTTCCACAGAGCTACCTGATCCTAATCCGGGGGCACGGGCACGTTTAAACTGTGATCTCAGAATCCACGTTACCAGTATTAAATGTAACACTGATTGAGGGACAAAGATTGTTCAAGAGCCAGGTCCAAGTTCTCAGCTGAAGAAGCAAAATGAAGTTCAGAATAGTTCATCCTTCTTCTTAAGAAATGAGTAGGAAGTAAGTTCAGGAAATAATTAACTTACCTAAGACTTTTCTAATGTAGATTCCCATTACTGAGGAGGATGTATTCTTGTCAATCAGCATAGCCCAGAGTCTGTCCAAAATGCAGGAACGTAATTAAGAAATGCATTTCTAAAATCATGCTGTGTGTTTGTATAGCCAATGTGCCATGTCTGTATGTGTGAAGTCACAAAAACACTGTGTGTTTTCTATTGTAAAAACCAGCACTGCAGTTGGAAAGTGAACAATATCATTCTTTATAGATGCAGCTACTGAATTTAAGCAAATTCTGGGTCACATCACCATTCAAAAGTTGTTACAAGTGCACCAAAAATGAAAATATAAAAGACAATTTTTTTAAAAGTATGTATTTACTTTCTAGAAAGCCTCAGGAATGCATTTTTTTGACAGCTCTGCTTTCTAGCACAGACTGAACAGGGGACAAGTGGTTGTGGACAGGCAGTCAGGACAGACCTACAGAGCATATCAGCTCTATTTGCAACACCACCTATGGACAGTAAGATGGAAAGATTTATAATAGAACTGCACTGAATTCGTACCTGTCAGCCAAGGTATAAACCTCACCCGAACCACACAAGTATTGTCGTCCATGTCACCACGAACGCGTGTCTCCTTTTTTCCCCATTATGTGGCCCCTATTGCCACAGAATCACTAAATCACGCTATGAAGCTTGTATGCGAACGAATTCAAGATTCATTTTGCTTCCAGAAATGAGGATCACCCATGAACTTCCAGAATGATGTTTTTAAAGCAAGGCTAATTAGGCTGACAGGAATTCAGTTGCACCAGGAGGAACAACGCTCCCGCTTTCCCGAGCGCTGAGCCAACGCCTGCGGCTGCACGGACGGGACGGGGCGGCTGCTCCGACCCCCGCCCGGCTCCCCCGGGGCCTCCGCAGCGCAGCGCTCCGGGCCGGCGGCGAGCGGGGCCGCGGCCAATGCGCGCTCCGGAACGGCCCGGCCGGCGCCCCTGGGCGGCCTCCCCGGGCCCCGGGAACTTCGTGCGGGACGGGGCGAGCGGGGGGGGCGGGAAGGACGCGAGGAGAGCCCGGCGGGCTCTGAGGGCACCGGGCGGTTCTGAGGGACACCGGGCGGCTCTGAGGGACACCGGCCGGCTCTGAGGGCACCGGGCGGCTCTGAGGGACATCGGGCGGTTCTGAGGGACACCGGCCGGCTCTGAGGGACACCCGGCGGGCCCGGCCCAGCCCAGCCCGTGGCCCCCCTGGCCCCTCCGCCGCGCGGAGCAGCCGTCCCGTCCCACGGCGGCTCCGAGTGCCCAGTTTCCGCGGCAGTTGCATAACTGCGGGCGGGGCGGGGGCCGGGCCCGGGCCGCCGGGGGCGGGC
>VWYH01004638.1:212542-222879 GCA_013399365.1 Pampusana beccarii
CAGCGCCCCGGGGTGAGGGCGGCGGGGGCTCGGGGGGCAGCGCCGTGAGGCGGCGGGGGCTCGGGGGCTTTGCGGGTCCGGGGCGGGTGCGGCCGCCCCGAGGCCACTCGGCCCCTCGCTCCCTGGGAGCTGCGGAGGGAGGAGGGAGGCGCTGGGGGCAAAGCCGCCGGGCTGCTGCCGGAGCCCAGAACCGGCCTGGAAACCGACTTTGCGGATTACTTTCCTGCTTGGCCACACGTCCAAGATTCAGAAACTATTTTTTAAAAAATAAGTTGAATAGCAGTTGTTCCAGGGACTGTTCCAGCCTGGGGAACAGGACCCTGCGTGTGTGTGACCTGCCGAGGTAACACAGACTCCGGTGGGACTGCGGCCGGTCCCGCTGTCCGGCCTCGGCTGCGCTGCGGAGCCGCCGCGCTCGCCCCGGAGGCGGCTCCAGAGCCGGAACGCGGGGCTGGACAAGTGCTGTGCGCTGTATTTATAGCATCCATATCTTCAGGGACACGGGAGGAGCCTTCCTTATTTTAGTGACAGATTTTGAGACATGTGGTAACACAGCTGCCTATCCCTTCTGGCCAGTAATTTTGGCCAGAGTGTTTTATTGATGACATTTCGAATTTGATTCAAAGCAGTTTAATGGGCCTGAAAACAGGCAATAATTGTAACACGTGGTAAGCAAACAGTGCCTTATTTTGGTAGATTCTATTACCTCTGCTCCAGGTTAACTGCAGATTTAGTGCACTGTACTAACCTGGTGAATACGCAGTGACAAAATGTTTGCTAATGAAATAAAACGTTGACTGACAAAGCATCTGCCTGGGGATGTGGAGGAGCTGGACTGCCAGGGCTGCAGGAGATCGAGTGTTTACTACAGCCCTCCCAGTCCCGAGAGCGAGATCTGGAGTTCACATCAACTGTGTGTGTGTTCAACCGTCATAAATGGCATATAGACAACGCATTGTAGGACTCCGGGGAAAGGCAATGTCCACTGTTTAGAAAAATGAATAAATACATAATTTACATGATTCTATCATCATTTTTTTTGCCTTGTGGCTTTGAAATCTCCAGAGGATTACTCAAGAGTGCAGTCTTAGAATTACTCTGTACAGAGTTTAGATTTTTGCCTCTTGTTACACTCTGAGTTACCAGCAAAGCACAAAAATACTTCTGATTTCTTTCTGCCATTCTGTATGTTACTGTATATGATTTATAATACTGGGTCCAAGTCTAGGAGATTTTTATTGATCTAGTTTATCACCTGAGCGAGAAGATCTCATTGCTCCGCGCTTCGTATGTATTGTTCTCACTAGAGCAGGACAGAGAAGCAGCAGCCGGCTGATGGGAGCGCTGTGACAGATCATTCGTAAATAAATATTTTATATACATTCCTGCTAGGGCTTGGCGAGCAGGTGTTTTCAGATGCCTCTGGCTAAAAATTACATAACATGATCCTTGTGTGCTGCTTGGCTTTTGACTGTTCTCAACAGGAGCTCGCGCGGTTTCCCCTTCCTGTCACATTTCTGACACACAGACACAGTTTTCCAAGATGATGTGTTTTTGGGTGAAGCGACAAGAATCCAAGTCCCGTACTAAAAAACCGCTATGGAAAAAAACCCGAAGTGCCTTTCATATTTTTTCTGAATCCCGTCAACAGTAATATTCTGATTGACAATATCCTTTTATATATATAAAATGGAATTTTCATTTTGTGTGTAATTTATTACCTGGTAGTTTCTGTTTTGTTTCCCCAGTTTTATATATCCAACAGAACTTTTCTGACTTCCATAAAAATAATTGGAATAATACATTTGTATGTATAACGTATTTATTTATACCTCAACTCTTTGGGGAGTAATACCTATAAAATAATTGCATATGAATTATAAAATTTTGAAAGTGATATAGTCGTTTTCAGATGAAAATAGAATTTCCTGCAGAAATTGAGGATTGGTTATGGATTTAAAACTATGTGCAATAACATGTAGGGCTCAATCAGATGATGTGCTTGAAAATCCCATTTGGTCAAACCAGGCACACAGGGTTGCATTTTCCCATTTTTAAGGCCTGTCTGTCAAAAATAAAATGCCATTTATTTCTGACTCAATGATAAAGATTTGTTTATAGTCATTAGCAAAACAAAATTGAGAAGGGAATTAAGAGCAAATAGCCAAACCCGGTCCTGTTGAAGCGTGTGTGGTCTGTTGAAGTTTCAAGCGTGGTTTGTTGTATTTGAAGGTGTTTGCACACAGACTGGCGCGGGGCAGCGCTGGGTTTCCCGCGCGGGGGCTGACCCGGGGCCCGGAGCAGCTCCGGCCGCTGGGCGAGTCGGTTCCTGCAGAAACGCGCTGGGCTGGCCAGGGAAACACGAGGAGCCCGGGGACCACTCCACCCTGTAATTAAATGCCAGCGCACAAGTGGGGGATGGAAGGCAGACTAACGAACGCACAGCAGCGTTATCTAAAGCATTCTTCTGTGTGTGCATGTGTGGAGAAAAATGTAAGTGTGATTTATTTGTGATAAAAAGTGTTTCTGGGAAGACAGGCAAGCTACCTAAGTGGGAATATCAGCTGCATATCGATCCACATGCGGAGCTGTGTACACATATTCTGTAACAAGAATTTTTCAAGTATTGCTTTCCACCAATTTGTTTTTAGGTGGTACAGCCTCATATTTCAAGTGCAGATGGAGGTTTTGATGTTTTCTCAGTGTGTGTACAGTGCTTGTCGCGCAGACTCTGGTTTCGTTCCAGAAGGCACACGGAACAGAAAGAGGCCGGCCTGGGCACTGAGCAGACTGGTGAAATTGCTGCCGCTGTTACCTCTACCACACTGTGCGTTTTAAAACATTAAGGTGAACATTTGCCAATAAATCCTGCTCAAGGGGAAAGAAGACTACTTACTTTCAGTATTGTATTTGTCTGACGTTCAGATTTTTTCCTACTGGTTTCTGTTGGTGAAGAAACTTGATTTAAGACATGATCAGTTTATTACTGAGCATGTTCAGCAGGACAAGAGGGGAGGAAAAGTAATATAAATGCTCTGAAATTTTTGTTTTCTGAAAATGTCAGAACAGTTAAAGTGCTCAAATAATTTCCAAATACAGCCTTTCCCTGAAAGCCATTTGTGTGAATTCCTTAGAGGTTGTTGTTATTTTATATTGCTGATGTGCTTGGTGCTGTACAGGATTCATAATACAGATACTTCCCCACCTCAGGAATGTCATTACACACCTAGAAATGGGGGGAGATGGACAATGCGTGAGACGGGCGCTGTTAAGTTCCACTACACGTGTGGAAATCACGGACACGTTTGTACGCCAGTTTTGCGGTGTGGGCACAGGGGCCGGAGGTGACGGCCCTGTCACCGGGGTGACACAGCTCTCAGGTTCTTGTGAACAATGGTGCAGAGCGAGAGACGGTGCTCCTGCTTGGCTTTGGTGTCTGCGGTAGAGACACTTACAAAAGCACACGACTCTTGGAGCACTTACTCCACACCTTAAGGGATTTGGTTTTTTCCCTGTCTCCAGTGGTTATTCATGGGAGACTTAGTGCCTGAACTGCTCCTCCTGCCGGCATCTCGTTATTAAAAATAAATTACCGCGTGCAAGGCAGTGTCAAGGTGTCTTAGTACTAATGACTTTTTTCTGGACTGAATGCATGTATCTACTATTTTAGAGTTCCTAACAGACAGGAAGGCTGTGATGTAACACCAAACTTTAATAGATAGAAATTGGACTGTGGCTCAGCTTTGTGACTCATTTTAGAGCAGTTTAGGAAGTTCAGAGATGGGAATGAACACATCAGAACGAAATTTGCAGGCTGTGATTGACAGCATCAGAGATCTGTCTGATTGCTCCTTCAGCTGGAGTCAGTAGCTCAGATGCTGTTTAGATGGTGATGTTATTAATCCAGAGCTCTTCCCAAACATGGTGTATGGAGTAATTTGAGCCTCTAGATTCTGAGACTGTCCCAGATCTCATTTTGGCAAAGCCGGGGTGATGGGACTTTGTCTGAGGGTCCTCTAGTGCCGTCGAATAGGGGAGAGGGTCAGCACAGGACCTCTTAGACATAGGCACTTGGGTCATTTAATTCCTACAAATGAAAATGTGAAATACATGAAAAACAGAAATATATAAAAAATAATTTTAGGATTAGAAATAAATTGTGATGTTATCTTGGTTTAATGATCTCTGCTACGGTGTACAAAGTAAGAAAAACAATGGAATTTCAAAGTCGTCTCTCTGAATAGAAGAGTTTGTTTAGTTTGCTGGTTAGTTTGTTGCAAATATCAGTCCTTGAGGGGATTTTTTCCCAATTGAGGACTGAATAAGGATTTCAGAAATTGACCTTATGTGTTGTTCAGGAATAACTCTTTTATTTCAGTACAAAATACTTTCTAAATCCCTGGTAAGGGAGAGTTACGTAAATTTGAATATGCTTCCAAAATTAGATGTTTAAATTTTAAAGTACAGTAGAGACAAAAGAATCGGTAATCACAAAAGTATTTAATGAGTTTTATTAAAAACCTGTTGATATTGGAAGTTATTGTTGGGACGTACTAATGAAAGCCATAGACACTAGTCCGTGTTCTCGCTGTTACAAACTTCGTAGGCCGTTCTGCTTCATTAGAATTGCAGCCTGTGACTCCAGTCTAAACCTGCATTTCAGTCAATACAGCCGTAACAGGTTTTCAATTTAATATGTACGTACAGAATGTAACCGTATTTCAGATACATCTGGATGAGCCTAATTTAATTACTGTACTTGACAAATAGATTGAATATTAAACACTGACAAACTATAACAGTAATTATTTCTTAATAATCTGCATACAAAGCTAAAATATTTTTCCTTTTTAATAACGTGTGTGCAGAGAATTGCATCAGTTTAATGAAATTTTTCTTAATCCTTTAGTCTTATTATTAAACCCAAAGTCCGGGAGTATTTGTGCATTGATGGATGACAACTGTCATGCATCCATCTCATAATATGAGGTGAAAGTACAATGGTTTTACGCATTAATCGTTAGAGAAGAGTGTCAATTAGCGTATTTTTAGAAAGATGTATATAGACTAGATGCAGGCTACCACAAAAACATTTTTCTGGAACCGTCTGAAAGGGTATTGGCTTTACCACTGGTTTGGGTGGCTCAAAGGAAGAAAATGGAGCAGTAGGTTTATTTGTATAATTTCTGTGAGCTGCCAGGGTCAGTGTCCGAAGCCGGCCAGGCTGGGGGGTTTGCTGTGGTGTGGGCAGAGCTGTCGGTGTCCTCGTGGTGACCGCGTCCCGCGTGGAGCAGGTTGGTGATCCAGCTGTGCAGTGGTTGGTGATCCAGCTGTGCAGGGTGTCCCTCAGCTCTGCTGCTCGCTCCGTCTGTCGTGCTGGAGGAGCCGGGGTCGGGCTGGGGTTGTTCCCTGTCTGGATGCTTGGGATAAAGTTGAAAATTGGTTTTACCCAGAATTTCGTCTCTTTGATTAAGCAGGTTATTACAGGACAAGAGCTTCTTTGTAGCAGCGCATTTAGTGCTCTGGGGCCTGGCGTGACTAGCAGATACAAATTGTATGGAAGCAATTAAATACAAAGGAAATGTCATGTGGACTGAATTTCAACATACAGACTTGTGGCATTTTCCCTTTTCGTTCCAGAGAGAGAGAGAGAAGTGGGTCTGATGTTGGGTGGAAGTGTTTGTTGTTTTTTATTTGGGGATTTTTTAATGTTGATTAAATTGAGGTCCAGACCTAGCGTAAGTTCTAGTGCTGTGACTGCTGTATGAGCTCTTGGAGAATGTTAAACTTGGGAACACCACGCTGTACCGCAGTACTCTCCGCCTGTGACTGTTCTGAAGGCAGATGGGACTGAAGCTACAGCGAGCAGGCTGATACAGGCTTGTGTAGAGAACTGAGCTGAATGTCTGCGACTGACACGGAAAGAATTGTGTGGAGTGTCACTGCAAATCCCTGCAACGTGAGGACAGGTGTGCGGGAGGAGCGGGCTGCCTGGTGTGTGCTGGTGAATGATCGCACAGGCATCGACAGCACCGTGAGCACAATGGCACACACGTGTGAGCACCGTGAACACAACAGCACACACATGTGAGCCCTGTGAGCACAATGGCACAGACGTGGGAGCACCGTGAACACAACAGCACACACATGTGAGCCCTGTGAGCACAGTGGGACACACGTGTGAGCACCGTGAGCACAACGGCACACACGTGTGAGCACTGTGAGCACAACGGTACACATGTGTGAGCCCTGTGAGCACAACGGTACACACGTGTGGGGCCTCTGAGCACAAAGGCACACACGTGTGAGCCCTCTGAGCACAACGCCACACACGTGTGAGCACTGTGAGCACAACGGCCCACACGTGTGAGCACCGTGAGCACAATGGCACACGCGTGTGCAGCACCACGAGCACAGGGTGTTTTCTCAGGCTCGGCCCTCGGTGTCAGTACCGGTGCAGCGGCTCCGGCACAGGGAACAGCCAGATCTGCTGTGCTGCTGCGTGTGGCTCTGCCGGCACCGTGGGGCCGTAACGATACCTTCCCACTTTCTATAGTTCACATGAAACAGCGTGGTAAAGATTGCGGCACTAGCACGAAACTCATATGTATCTGTAGTGATACTGATAATGTAGGCCCTATGCATTAATAACTGATCAACGTCTGTTCTTACCCATGAAAAATTTCTGTGCGTTGAAGTGGATAGTGTACTGGGACAAACAGTAAATTTTTTCTCTGTGGAAGTTGGGTTGGTTTGGGTTTTTGTTTTGGGTTTTTGCTTTGGTTTGGCCTTTTGTGTGTGTGTGTGTGTTTGGGTTTTGTTTGTTTGATTGCTTGTTATTTCCCAATGTAAGCTCAGATCCTTTTGCAGTGTTCCCGTCCTGAGCAGACACAAAGCTCGTGTTGGCAGAGGGCGGTCAGGCTTCAGCCACCAGCACATCCTGGTGCAGTCACTGGTGATGCTGGGTGGCTCTGCAGTTCAGTCCCGCTGGGGCCTGCAGGTTGCTTTTTAGTACCCTTCTCTTTAAACCCTTCTCTTTAACACCCTTCTCTTTAACACCCTTCTCCTGCACGCTTGTGAACAAAAACTGGCTACAGCAGCACCCCAAATGTGTTTGGATGCAGAGCGGAATTTGTCACAGGAGCAGACTTCAGAGATGTGGGAGGAAGGCAGCTGCCCAGCTGGGGTTCGGTGCATTTACTGACCATGTTTTCAGAGGTCTCTTTACCTGGGAAATTCCTTTTTTAAAAAGGAAGGAAGAAAAAGAAGAAAGCCGTGCTGCTTTGTGTCGTTTGTTTGCCTAAGGAGCCTTTCGTACACATTAAGGTGCAGATGCTGTTTTCAGAATTTTCTCAAAATATGGTATTTTCAAAAGCTTCGTGAATAAAAGTAATTACCACTCGAGAAAGGCTTTGGATTGCCTGCTTAGTTGGACAGTTTGGACAAAAGTAGCTTTTCTAACCTTGACATGCATTCTGTGTAATTTATTTTAGAGCCAGATGGGCAGTTGGGTTGTGTGGCTGCGCGTTCCGCAGCCTCTCACAGTGCCACTGCTCACCGGGACAGCGGGACACGCCGAGCGGGGTTTGCACCAGTGCAGCCGGTGCTGTGTGCTCAGTGCCACTGCTCAGGGGGACACACGGAGCGGGGTTTGCACCAGTGCAGCCGGTGCTGTGTGCTCAGTGCCACTGCTCAGGGGGACACACAGAGCAGGGTTTGCACCAGTGCCCCTGTGCAGCCCCCATCGTGTGCTCACGCTGTGCAGCTTGCTGGGGAACGTAGGAAAAGGTCAACATTGCTGAGCTTAGAAGAGCAGAATTTAGTGTGGGAGTTCTTCACAAAAGGTTTTTTCAGCTCACTCTTGTTTTTGACACTACATTTTCCTGGTCATGTTTGTCATTTTACTCAATCTCCTGTGTATATTTAAACAGAAATGTAACTGCTTTTGTCTGACAGGTTAGGAAAAAATATTTTTTGAAAATATATATGGCTAAATTGCATAGGCAGATGTCAAAAACAAGGATTTGATGTGATGTGAAGTTAACGTGAAAACCGTGGCCCAGATTCTAATGGTGAGTAGATGTGTGTGTGCAGCCCCCAGCTGCTCTAACTCCCCCTGCCAGCGGGGGCGCAGCGATGCCGCTGATTTACTGTTCCTTCCCGCGCTGCAGGGGATGGACCTGGGGTGAATTCTGACAGCTGGGTGAATTCTGACAGCTGGGTGATTTCTGACAGCTGTTCCTTGGGTGAAGACTCTTCCAGTCACAGGGTGATCTCACAGATGCTGCCATCACTGTCCCTCAGCCCTGACATCAACCAGCCCTCTGGGGAAGGAATTGTTCCCCAGATCGAACCTCAACCTCCCCTGGCACAACCTGAGGCCGTTTCCTCTGCTCCTGGCGCTTGTTCCTGGGGAGCAGAGCCCGACCCCCCTGGCTCCAAGCCCCTTTCAGGCAGTTCAGAGATCAGAAGGTCTCCCCTCAGCTCCTGTTCTCCAGCTGAACCCCCAGCTCCCTCAGCCGCTCCCATCACACTTGTGCTCCAGCCCCTCCCCAGCTCCGTTCCCTGCCCTGCACTCGCTCCAGCAGCTCGATGTCCCGGTGGTGACGGTGTCCCTGGCAGCTCGTGTGCCCGGCGGGGCCGCGCGCTCCCTCAGCGCTGCCGCGCTCCGGCCGGGCCGGGCCGCCCTGTGTTTTGTCAGTGCTTTGTCACTGGCTCGCAGGAGCTTTGTTCTGCAGTCTGTGATGTCTTCAGTCTGTGTAAATTATTTACTTTGTAGGAGCATAGGATGTAGGAGGAATCTAGTCCAGTCCCCTTCTGTTAGAGGCAACTCCTTCATATAATCCACTTTACACTTCTTAAAAACTTCTTAAGTTTTTTCGACTCTGCTTTTCCTGTTAATGCAGTTGCAGAAACTTCTCTGATAGGCAGAAATCTTGTTTTAATATCTGCCTTTTTACAGTGCGTAATGAGCGTTATTTTGTGTGTGTAATGAGAACATTACTATAGGAATATAAACTTGTAGGATTCTATATCTGTCTACTGTAATTCAATGTACAGTAACTTCACAGACAGCTTTGCAATTCTGGTCCATGAATTGTGAAGAAGGGGCTAGCTCTTGCCATGAACCGTGCCAATACTCACCCAGATCTATGCAGAAACATTACTCAGGCAGTTGTCTGCAGTGACTGAACGATTCACATTATTGTTTTCTTTCCGTGGCAGACTTGCTCTGCGGACAGAGGGGCGATCTAACGTGGATCCCTTAAGCTCTGTTCAATTCTGTCAGCAGCTGGATCTGCCGTCTCCTGAGCTGTTTGCCAGAAGCAGAGCTGCCGTGGCGTTCCGTTGCGGGTGCCGGGATGAAGTTCGTGCTGCTGTGCGGGCGCGTCTGTCGCACGCGGGCACATGTGAACGGTCCGTGGCAGCACGAGTGGGTTCAGGAGCGCGACAGGCGGCAAACAGCTCGTGAGGGCCGGGGCTGCACTGCGAGGAGGAGGCGTCCTCCTCGTTCTGGTTGCTCTGTAAAAAGTGCCTCAGATTTGAGACCCACTAGATCATCATATGGAGACTCTTGTGTTGATTTTCTTGTCAAATGATTGCCCAAACTTAGTTATTGTGATTGATTCCAATATTTGGTGCAGTATATTTCGGTCAAATACCCAAAACGTTCATTAGATTTTAAGGTTTTGACATGCTGCTTTTTAGCAATTATCACAGAACTTTCTTGTAACAGAGAGTAGTACATTAAATGCTGAAAGGGAAGCATAAAATTGCATGAAAATAAATGTGGATGCAATTAAGACAGATGAGCATTGTCAGTTTCCATTTTGTGATACTTTTCCTGTAGATACAGACATATGTTTGCATTAATTTGAGTAGTTTTGGGTACTGTCTGGTTTGCTTTACTAAAAGCATACCTTTTACTCAGGATATTGTCTCATGAACATTTCCTTTTTCTGTCAGGATGGCCTCTGCTAGAACAATATTTGCAGTAGTCCTTTTTATCTTGGAGAAACAAATGTCTGATTCATTTTTCTAGAAAAAACAGGAAGCTGTAAAGAGGACAGACTGAAGAAGAAATGCATACTATTACTTGCAATGTATAAAGCAAACTGGAAGTAACTGTTAGATACTGAGGGGATATTACAATTTTACTGTTTTCCTCATATTCTCTGAACCTCATGTAAAGGGCAGTTTAAGATGAGCTTGTTAAAAAACAAAACCAAAAAAGCACCTACAGATACGAACACCTCAAATGAAGCAGCCTGAGCACAGCAGCACTTACTGTGGAAAGCTGCGGTGTGTGAAGGTGCGTGAGCTGCATTACCCTGCGG